>JAUMHQ010000082.1:14643216-14665229 GCA_032361165.1 Enteromius paludinosus
TCACTTCTCACTGTGTGTGTGCACTTGGGTGGGTTAAATGCAGAGCACTAATTCCTAGTATGGGAAACCATACCTTGTCACTTCCTTCCTCCTCCTTAAACTGCAGTGAAACGTGCAGCAAGGTACTTAAAACAGTGTTGCACAAAAAGTGCACGGATATTTTTACGTGACCAGGTTAAAAATAATCCATGTGACATCAGCCAGAATTATATGAAGCTATACGAGAATTCAACTATTTTATGCGCATGCATTCCTCTCCTCATAAACAAGCCACAGCACGTGTTCTACATCACATGCATTTGTCGTGGCACTCGCAATAATGGCGTTTTTGTTTTCTTTCATCAAAATTTGATCAGAAACATTTTAATGAATATGAATGAATGTCTTATGGGTTTGGAACAACATGAAGCTGAGTAATTAAAGGAATAATTAACCCAAAAATACAATTCTGTCATCATATACTCACCCACAAGTATAGTTCCAACCCTGTATGAATTATTTGTTCTGCCGAACGGTGACCCCAAACAGCCTGGTTACAACTTTCTTCAAAATATCTTCCTTTGTGTTCGGCAAAACAAAGAAAAGGATCGCACACTACCAGACTTTCAAGCTGATCCGATCACAACAAAGTCGCAGAAGTATGTGCTTTGTTGCTAGGAGATGCATGACAAATGAAAACAATATGTGTTCTTAAATTGGCTGAAAATATCAAGCATGCTATCCTCTGAATGGATGAAATCATATTCCTTGCAACATCCTTTCAACTTAATCTTAAACATTGGAAAATTCCAAAAACATTAGTGTTTCCTTAATGTTAATATAACATTAATTTAAGGATAAGGCAATGTTTTTGCAATGTTCAGTTAATATGTGTTCTTTTTAACAGTAATTAAGGGCTCGTTAGTGTTAGCATTAGCTTTACAGCAAATAATATCAGGAATGTTCTCGGCCAGTCCAGGTTTAATTTGAAGGCCAATATGGACACTCAGAAACTAAAGACATTGAACTTTCAAGAGACCTGTTTTAAGGGCAAAAGGAAACAACAAGTGTCTGTCTGTCTCATTTACAATTGACTAGGTCGAGCACACAACGCAAAGGTCACAGCAATTCAGAGAGAATCCTGAGAATCTCACAAATCAACTATTTTCTTTCTCTTCTCTTTTTCTTTCAGCGTTTTAAGGTTAACACCAAGACACTGGCAGTTGACACGGCATGCAATTTTGCTGTCTTCAAAGAAAAAGCCCAGTCATTTTTTATTATTGATTAGGCATAAAATGACCCGTTATTATTTTAAGCTATTTTAATTGTCCTGTGTGTGACGCCCCTCTTTTTACAGGAATGGATCAAGATGAATATTATGCATAGACAATCTTTCAGCATTATCTGAACATAAACATCATTTCTTGACCGTCCAGTCAAGATACACAACTAAACAAAGAAATTATTTTTGAGACAGACGCACAATCAAACACTGACTGCATACATTTCTGATTCTTTATTTAACGTTACTTTATAAATAAAGGGAGGGTTAAAGATATTACATCAGAACACCTGGCCACTTCAGAATATCCTGTGCATTATATAAATGTAGCACCATTTTGGAGACAAATCCAGCGCTGACAGGGAGAATACTTGACCTAATGTTTATTCAGCAGTATTTCAGAAACAGTACATACAGGAAGAATCTATGAGACACGGAACAATGAACATTATTAAGACACGTGAGAAACATCACAGAGAGAGAGAAAAATAAAAAATCAGCTGAATAAACTCCACCGTACTCTTTCAGAATTCCTCATTTACCATTTCTCACATTATCCCTCATACACTTTCAGGTTTCTTTCCTTTTTTCCGCCGTTTTCATACCCTTTATGCTCCCACTGACTGTTTGTCCTAGATTTCTGCATGTCTGTTATTTAAATATTAATCCTACCCCTGGTAATTACACGAGACCTTTCTAAAATAACATCAAAATTGCAGACATAATGACGACGCAGACAACATTTACAGGCTGTTTTAACACACATACTGCAGTGCAACATCTGAGGGCATACAATCCAAGCGTCAGACATGCTTAGGATCTATTCCCGAGTCCACAAAATCATCCTTTTAGTCTTTGATTAATCATTTTTTAAGGCTTGTTTTTAATCAAAGAGCTAAATAATTACTCAAATAAATCAAATGTAATATTAAGTGAACGTTAACTGGTTTAAAGTTGCTCAAAACACAATAAAGAATCCTATATACATCATTCTTGGTGCAAAGGAAATAACCCATATATAACACAACACGAGGACCACAATTAACGTAAACATCCACAAATGCACATCTCTGAGGCTGGACATTGATCTCAACCATGGAGAGGCTTCTTCACTGTATAGCACAATGACTAATATCAGGCATCAGATGCTGAACATAGCACACAAGCAGCCCATTGTGGAAGATGGATATTCAGAATTATAATGGCTCTCGATGCCAGATATATCTTATGTTTAATGGTTCAATTAAGACTAATATTTTTGGTTAATGACTGATTCTCATTTTGAACTGGATTTTGGAGGGAGACTTCCAATTTAGCAACTAGACGCTCAGCAATCGCATCTCCTGACCATTGACAACTATTGCAGCAGTTTTGCACACATACAGTCAGAACACATGCTTATGAAACCCTGCAGGCATGTAACAACAGATACTTGGATTGTATCTCTATCTAGGAAGCGAAGATGGCCAATGTTAGTCTGTTAAACTCGCTGCGGCTTGTGAATCTATAGGGCAGAGATCCTCCCTCTCAAGTTTTTGCTTTTCGTCCGTTTCCCTCTCTTCCATCTTGGCGTTTTTCTGGTCGGAGTAGGGCTCAGAAGATGGTGCTCCAGCGTTTGGGTGGAGAGCGAGATCGGCTTTCTCCCTGAGATCGGAGAGAAAACCAGTATGGTCATCGCCGTGTCAATTGCGTAACACGAAACCTTCTCAACACCGGTGCTTGATTATGCAAGGTCAAAATCAATGTTAGTTCTGAAACACATCACAAAAGAATATCCGCTGAAGCTCGCACAGAAATAGCACAGCGCATCAGCAGAATGGATGAAGGACCTCAGTGTTCAATGTCGAAACTCAAGAATTTAATAACAAAAATGGCAATGTTGAGTAATCCGTATTGCAGGAGCGCTATTACTAGCTATGCTACATTTCGAAAAAAGAGTGATCTGAGCACTCAGCGTTCTAGCTCTACAGCACAATGGATGTGAAAAAGCCATTTGATTGTGTTCTCTGTGTCCTCTGTTCAGGAGAGATTGTCATGTGAAAAGTGCAGAAGGGAGAAAACGAAATTAGGCAAAAGGGCAGATGAACAAGATGATTTGAGGGTCATACTGCTTCAATGTCACATTTAAAATGTTACAAACAGTAACTGATGTGAAAATACACTACCATTCAATAGTCAATTTAGCAAGGATGCGTTAAATTGTATCAAATGTTACTATTTCAAATAAATGCTGCTCTTTGGACTTACATTATTAATAATTCAGCTGTTATCACAAGCAAAAACAAAATGTTTAAAATAATAAATAATAAATCAAATTATATATATATATATCTATAATAAAAAAAAAATATATATATATATATATTAAATAGTATCACAATATATTTACTATATATTTATATTTACAATATAATTTGTTCCCGTATAATGAAAATGAATGGTGACCATGGTGTCAAGCACATTTATTTATATTTTTTGTCTTGGTTCCCATGTGCTTTCATTGAATGGAAAAAAAGCACCTCAGGTATTGATTAACATCTTTACTTCCCATGGATGAAAGAAAGCCATACGGATGAGTAAATCATGGCAGAATTTTCACTTCAATGTGAATGATTCTTTTTAGAAGCAGGTGATATTTCCTTAATCCTCTGAAAATCAAATTCTATTTGCAATCAATGAGACTGAACATGAAGAGAGGTGAATACTTTATGCCCCGCACCTGGAAAAAGTTCAAAATGCTCCTGTCACAATGAGACTCTGAGCGACTGAGTGAACATACTGTAAGCAAGGTTAAAGACTCAACTTTGCCTGTACATGTGCAACAGATGAGACAGGCCTTCTCTGTAATCTAAATAAATATTGATTTTGAAAAGCTTAAGTGAATAAAAGTCCTTCAATGACTGCTGAAAGACTGCACAGCCCTGGATAGGTGTCATTACTGTAGTGAGAGATGGATATTATTGGACTTGCATACAGAAGGGGGCTCTGGGTCAGAAGCAGAAGCAGTCAATAGTCTTATCAAGGACTTTCTCATTCACTTTTTCACATGCTTCTTCAAGCACAGAAAATGAGTTCTGGATGGTTTCAAAGCAATAATCTATGCAACATCCCCTTATCGAAGATTTTTAATAGCCTTAATTACATCTCGATGTCGAAATTGCTGTCTTTGTAACCATTTGCATAAAAGCGCATCAATCAACTGTAATTGCCCGTAGATGAGAATAACCTTTTTTAAAAAGCTAAAAAAAAAAAAAGAGTCCTGAAAATCTTAAATATGTGTGATAGTCTTTTCAGATGATCATTTTCTGCTGTTTTAGGCTCACCAGGTTGAAGATTCTGGAGAGTGTATTCTGTTCCCTTCTGCGTCTGTGAGGTGATCTAATGCTCTCCGTGCCTCGCGCTGACGGGGAGGCCTAAAACATACAGTCAATGAACACAGAGAGGATACCAGCCCACTACTGTTTAATGATATATGACTATATTCTTTGTGATATGATATCAAACTGTGCAGTTAAAACTGGTGTTTATAATGTTGCAGTATGGATTCTGTGCTGTATGTTTTGATTGGTGATGCATTTCTGCACCGACATTTACAAATGAGGAGGTTTCAGCACAGAGAATGTTACATGTTTGCCACATATCGAGTATTATAGGATGAGCTGATTTAGAGAGGGCAAGACTGCAGCATAATCATAACGTTATAATAATCATAACAGATATTTGTGTGTGCGTCAGTTAATATACGTCCAATGCTTTTTGCATGCCTTTATGGATTGGAGCCTGTGGAGTTAAACAACGAGTGACAGAAACACAGGGGGCGCAGGTGAGTCAGGGAATCATGACCTGGGAAGGGAGTAGATGGGTTGGAGTATGGGTTTGAGGGGGGAGTGAACAGTTCGAAGACCCCTAGAGAGAAAGCTGCTTTACCGGCTGCGACTCTGAAAAAGCCTTGCTGTCTCAAAGTCATCAAGAAGCAGAGAGTCACTCTGGTTCAGGAGAAAACCCATCAGAAAAGAAAGAGCGCAACAATCAAGGCAAAAAAAAAAAAATTACAGTAGAAAGAAAGAAAGGAACTGAACAACAAGCAAAAACATGAAAACTAATACTCTGATCAATTCCGTGCTTAAGATCACTCTTTTATGTACCATAGCACAGCTACAAGCTGTGGAAATTCACCATCACATGAAAGATTAGGGTACAATTGTCTTGAGTAATGCCTATATATTAGATTGTTGTGCATTCAAATTGTGCATATTTAATTTCCAAAAGAGCACGAGTTAACAAGTGAAATAATTCTACTGAAAGCATTAAATGTGGTTCAATTAAAACCACAATGCAATAAATCCACTAAAAACGACATGGGTCTTAATTTCACGGCCCTCCACGCAACTCAAAATGTGATCAATCTGGAGATTTGTTTAAAATGAACCCATTCGACCTATAAATCATCCAATCCCACAGGTTAACGAGAAGGTCGCGTAAAGCGCAGCAGCTGTAATTAGAGCGATGCAGTGGTTAATTGACAGAGAAGAGAACAAATGATTAAGAAACGTGACAGATCTATTAGAAACGAGACATAGGACAGGAAGGCATCCTGCAATCAGCCAATCAGATCGTTTATGAGAGTGTCTGTGAATGCAAACGTGAGTCACATCAAAGATGAATGACGTACCAGGCCCAAAAGTTCTCTCCACTGCACATGAAACAAACAAAGAATGTACAGTAGAATGATTAACTTTCGTCTTGCTGGATACGTAGAAAATGGTTACGGGTCACGTCTATTCTATCTAATTGCATTATTCAATCAAGAGGGTGCTGGTATAAGAGGTAATCACGGCCTAATAGAGTGTTACAAATTTCACATTCTTGCTCTGTCACCATTTAAATCCTGAGCGAAGCACATTTTCAGCAGAATGCCCGCTACAAATACATATACCAAGAGCATTTTAAACAATGGGATTAGATGCATGTCAGTTGAACGAATGTGAGACTTACCCTCGATTTGGGACGAGGAGAGGACACCTTCAAGGAAACAAATTAAAACTTTTAGTCAAGAAACATTTTAAAGCAGAGCCATTCAGAGGCTGGAGTATTATAACGAGCCCCTTCGTTATCCAGCATAACACAAACAAGATAAGCAATCTTTGAACAAAGACTTTTTCATTTTATAGATGTTTACAGGGGTCGATCATTAGGCTTCCTAGCAGTTTAGATGAATAACGAAGGCAGAGACTGTATCTTTTTAATGAACAAGCCCACTGAGGAACAACTGTGCAATTAGCGTTTCCCGGAAAGCCGTTTTTAATTTAGGACATGAGTAATGGGGAAATGTTAACACTGGTGTCTAGTTTCCACAGAACTGATGTTGGTGGGGGGGGCAAGAAAATGAATAATGAAATCTGCATGCTGCTTTTGCAGTTATCCCATCTGAAAGTGGAACTTGCCTGATTTACCAATCGCGTCACAAAATAAATAGAAAAGGGATGAAGGTGGTGTTAAAGGAGGACGATCACGTAAATGTTAACACGCATACTGAAACAGTGACTTTCAAAGAGTGAGTCATTCTTTACTACATAGCAGAGAATCTAACACTAGTGATGTAAGTGTGTGTAATGTTGTCTGTCTCACAGAAAAACAAGTCTGGACTATTGTAGCAACGAAAACATGGGCTGCATGTTGAACATGACGACAAACTTGGCCTGCGGACTAAGACGGCAAACGGCCAGACACGATGTGCCACGTCTAGGACCGAAGCTTGCCTTATGTTTTGATTGTCATGGTGAGGTTTGGTTTAAATAAGCAAGCTTATGCTCTACTAATATATTTGACCTGGTACAACGTTTCCCTGCTGCTCGGTGCTTTGAGAGTGGCAACAAACTCTTTGGATCAATGGGAGCTAAAGGTGAAGACAAAGGGAAGTGTGAAAATGTCATTCTCATGTCTTAGATCCAATTGATTTGTTTTCTGAGGGTTGCAGTTGTTTGGCGTCACTTTTGGAAGTTTGACACTTGTAAAAAGCCATGCCAGCGCACGTGGATACTTACAAAGCTCCTGAAGAAATGCACCACAGGGTTGACATCTCCACGACGACGGGTGGAAGAGTGCTGGGTTCTCTGTGGAGAGGAGGATAGATGACCGCGAAATGAGCCCTTCAAATAAATGAAAGAGAAACGCCTCGAGTCAAGCTGCAACGTATATTAGCATGACAGCTTCTTGGAATTGAAATCCAGTCATTAAAGTATCACAATTTAGATGAAGATGCAATTGATCTAAAACGCCAATCTCTTCGATTTTTGTAAAAATGGAAATATCATGCTTGTCTAAATTTACCTTCGCACCTAAATTGACGTGCTTCGAAAGACGTGTGAGTGTTGATGGGTGAAGCTCTACCTAGAGGCAGTAATTGAATCGCTCTCTACCAGCAGAACAGCAAACCCCTATAATGATATCGCTTGCACGGCAAACAGCTGTGCCCAAAGCTTCTCAACGATGTGCGATTTCATTGGTTTTAAAATGCATGCCATTTCCCCATGATTGATTGCATCTGGAGAAGCCACAGAATAAATAAAAATCTCACAAATATAATCAGTTGCTTAAGCAGACTGAACAGGCTTTGAACATTAATCTATGAAGGAACATTATTTTGAATCAGATTCAGCTATTTAAGACCAAAATCTGACGCTCGAAGAATCTTCCTCTTATCTGGTAACACAATATTTCACTGACATGCATATCAACTGTTGCTTTAAAATGGTACATCATTGCACATTATTTATAAATGAAGACTATTTGATGGCAAATAAACAGAACTTTAAATGCAGTACCAGGGCTTGAATAGTGCACATAGCCAATGCCATGGCGAACTGCATGCAGATAGCAGAATACCATCACCAATATGCAAAACTTGAGATGTAAAACGAGACTCTGACTGTCAGACTGTGAGAACAGGAGTTTTGTGTGTTTCTGTAAACCTCATCTATTTGAACGCAACCCAAAAGCAATCACAACTAAGTCCTAAACTATATTGGAATTCAGCAAGAAGTTGTCATTGACCATGCCAGTGTTTGTAAAACACATGTTAGCACATAAAAAAAAAAGTGACTCACCTTTCCCTTTCTCTTTTTGTCTCCTCCGAAGAACCTGCCAATCTGATCCAGGAGACCAGGGGACTTCTTCTTCCTGCCCAGCCCGAAGGCGCTCTGTCCAGAGGTGCTTGCAGTGGCCATTCTAGGTGTTGCTTTGTTTGGTGGTCTTCAGTCTGGACGGCCCACGAATGTCTTTCTTCACTCAATCCAAAGTCCGCTCTGGGGACACTCTGCAAACCTTCCCGATAGTCTTCGGCGCTTCTAAGGAAGAAGGGCTGGCCTTTGAAGGTGTCGTCCCCTCCGTTGCATGGCATCACGGGAGATGAGGTGGGTCTGTAATAGCGTCAGTGATTCTGGGCCGGTGCCAGGCATTCTTTCGAGCCCTTGTGCACCCGCGGAGGGTGTCACTACCCTGCTCTCTGATAAAAGGAGCTGCTATTGTTCTAGTCCACATCTGCCTCGACTCGGGCCGAGCACAACAAGGCCTATCTATGAGAAAGAAGCAGAGCGCTGTGAAGAACGGCTTCAGCACAATCAGACCATTGTTGTGATGACTCATGTTCATTATATGAGTAGTGTACATTGAGAAATGATATATGGTATATTGCAACGTGTGGGGTTCGCTTCAGACATATGTTGCCATGTGCTTCATCATACCGTATGAATGAAACATCTCCAGAAGTTGTAACAATACAGACACATCCTGATGATGCAATGCACCCTTGAGGAGGCACGCCTTCGATTATTTCATTGATAAATTCGATTTCAAAATGTCCTTGGACTGATTTCTTTAAGTCTTGCATCCTGGATAAGCGGTGCACTCCTTCTCTGTTCGCTTTCCATCTTGAAATGTCCGCAAATTAATTCATTTTCGATGACTTTGCAATTCATTAACCAACCGCTGTGTTTGATACCCAGCATGGTGCCCACCGTTCTTCTCAGAGAAACATTATGAACACACGGACAAATTCGTCTCTCTGCTGTTGGCTTTAGCATGCTGTATTTTCATGCTTTTTTTTTTCTCCAAAACAATCGACAGTTGTTTGTGGTGGCCGAAGAACACAGTGGGCCACTTTGTTTTGTAGTAAAATATGCAGTTTTTATCATTCATGTAAAAAAAAAAAAAGCATTCTCTTTTTGTTGTTGTGATATCTGTCGCTGAAAAATCAAAAATTCTGATCATCGCTATGATCATCCAGATGTGAGGCTGCAATTTCCAATGTCCTCAAGATGTTTTCCACAAGGTCATTAGTAGAGGAAACTCATTCAAGCTAGAGATCCAGCAATACCACTGAGCAAATAGACATAATAATGAGGCATATACGAAATAGCTCTGGAAGTATATATATATATAAAAACAAAGCGCAGGCAAAAATGATGCACAGAATTTGTAAACACATCCAGTCAATTTCATATACAATCAAATCTAGACCAGATGTAATTTTGAAATGATGCCTTATGATTGCAGCTGGAAAGATGAATCTCTATCAGGCTGAAAGTTGTAAATGCATTCCATGTAGAAGAATACTAAAATATGTTAAAATATCCGTATTCTGTGTGATTCTTCTAAAATGCGGTTTAGCTACAGTTTAAGGAAGAACAGGTACTGAAAAATATTCCTCATATTTTCCACTTAAACTACTGGTATATTCTGAGAAATGATTCATCTGCATAATATGTACTCTATATGCACCAATGACATCATTTGGTTTATCTGAGTGTAAACAATGCAGATCAAACAACAAAATAATGTGGGAAACATGGCCATTTTTTTCTTATTATCTATAAGTTTGATATCAGGTGGGTATTTACTACAATCCTTACTGCTCAAACATAAGCATACATTAATAGATTTCCCACATGTTTCAGTTGTTTATTTTCAGTGTGAAATTCTACCATGAGCTGTTGAGTTCACTGCATCTTCTCAAAACATGCCCTTCAAAAGTGTTCAAAAGCCTGTGTGCATGTTCAACTAGACTGGCTTGGCCTCTCCAACTCAATTTATAGCACACCCTGAGTCTCTATAAATGGAGCTAGAAGCTTGTGTTTGTTCACTCTGGCCAGTTCACAGAAGTTCATCTGTTGGCTGAAGGGCTGGCTATCTACAAACCTCCCACTGCTCTTTAAGAGATCAGCGCAGGAATGCAGAGAGTGGGCAGGTTGCACTGCAAGTGGCCTTGTGTTGAAGACCAGAGGCTTTGTTGCCCAGAAAAGGGTGAAAGACACACAGGGGTAAACAATTCAATTCTTGATGTGATCTTGTGGGACACAAACATGGGAGAGAGCCCAAAACAACGAGAAGTATGCGGATCACGACCAAAACGCCCACAGAGCAGCTTTGGCCCCATCACCACTTCCATTTGCGAAGGAGAAATCACTATGAAATAGTATGTAGACTAACTCTGCGTGTAGCTTAAATAGATATTTACTCTGAAAAAAGTCACTCAGTTATCTCCGATCGGGAATACAGAATGACATGATTTACCTTCAAAGGTAATCTAAATGCCAAACAATACAACTCTAAACATAGCTGCATTGCTGTATGTGTGTATGTGTGTATATGCATGCAGTAATTGTTCAATCTTCATCAAAGTCCTAACAGTTCCGATTTTATTAGATTTAAATTAGAATCCCAATCCCCACTGCATAATGTGCATCGATACCCATACAGTTCATGAACAAAAAAGGGAACTCCATTAAATTTTAAACCTCTCTGTACTCTTTGTCGCAAAATGAGCATTTCTGTGAGTTTTTGCCCATGCGTGGCACTGCCAAGTGAGGGCATGATATTGTTGTGACATAAAACAAATGGCAGCATTATGCTTATGTCCAGCGTTGAGAGAGGATGCCAAGAGTTGATGGAATCATTGGCGGCCCATCACTGAGGCATTAGCATCGCCTTGTTTACCCACCAGAAGGAACAATTAGGACAGGCCTCCGGCACACTGAGATCAGATATACCGAGGACAAAGTGCAAAGAGAAATGCTGGTTTCTTGTTGTCGGTGGATCACTGAATTTATGTTACGACTATTCAAAGCCTATCCGAGGAAAGTTTATTGTACTGAATTAGCATAGTACAAAACATCAGTCGCAGAAGCTTTTCCATGTAAATATATTTCCAAATAACTCTCATTAACGCCGTTAAGTGTTCACAATGGCTATTCTTCATGATGACCCGAGCACTGAGAGGTGGCCGCCGTTACCAGCGGACATGTGTGACATCAACACTTTCCGGTGACCACATTGATGAATGATTGGGAATCCTTTGGTAGAAATCAACTACACATGACTGGCAGGCGGTGTGACATACTGCATAAGAGTTTGTCTATGGGATGTGTACAGGACAGGAATCAAAGCTTTACTGGAGGAGCCCTGTCCCTGAGTGCTGCCACACGCACAATGGTGCCTTTGTAGTGTAATTCATGCTAGTTTGTTCTTCACAGTTGTTATTCTGTGACTCAGAAACCCTTGTTTTTTTATTATTTTATCTATATGTAGAGCAGTTCTTTTATTTTTCCATTAATTGGTTTTGGTTAGACAAAGCAGAAGGTTCAGTGCACACTGACCAAACACACTACATTTACTACAGCTAGAAAACCAGGGACGAATATACTCTAGCTTGCTATGATGAATGAATGTCTTTTGGCAGCATTTGATCTTTGTGTTTCAAATGTAGTGAAGTTATAAGTTTCCAGAAAAAAATTAAACTCAAGTAAAGTACCGATACTAAGTGTACTTACTGTAAGTACAATACTCAAGTAAATGTACTTCCCTACTGTCAGCCTCTGCAAGTAAGTAACAAATCTGACACTTTTGTTCTGACCAACTGAGGGAAAAAACTTTACAATAAATTGTGCAACCAACAGTGATTAAATCTAATGATTAATGTTACACTTTGTTCTCAAAATGCTAACGTTTATGACATCTGCATTATGTGACTATATGTATGTAGTGTGATTAGTGTATTAATTAACATTTTTGTACAGTCTAATCTCTAGTCATAACATTCGAATTTCATATACAGAATTATGAAAAATTCAATTAATTAAATTTTTGAAAATTGAAAAAATTCATCCTTAGGACAGGTCCTCTTTAAAATAGCTGCTGTGAGATGAGACTATAAATGATCCACCACTACGATATAACGTGCCGTAAACACATATATACAAATACACAAGCAGTTTAAATGATCCCCATTATCTACTTTAAATAAAGCAAATATTACTAATTGATTTAAGCATTTATAGTTCATTAAAGGAAAACTCTTCATTCATGCCATAAAGCAACATTTGCTCTTCGACAAGACAAATTAAAACGGAAAAGTTAAAATACGGAATACACAATGTGTGTAGACTATATCTATATCCAAGGCTCTTTCAAATGACATTTACATCATATATTTTGTGAATGTTTTCATCGAAGTGCACTGAAGCATACATTTATGCATATATATTCTCTGAGTACAACCCTTGACCTTGGTGTTGTTAGCAACAGAGTAAATTATCAGAAGGAGCTGACAAATATAACTGCACCAGTAATACTTAAGTCTCATTTAATACAAAATAGGGATACGCTAAGTGCTAAGAATTCTGAGAATCTATATTGCACTAACATGGAATTCATCCAAGAACATCTGAATGAAGGAAATTAAGTGGGCCTGTTATCTTCTTTAGTGTCATTTCTGACCCTGAACTACCTTTGTTAGATGCAAGTCTGCATCAATCTCTGTACAATATTGTACTGAAGAGAGCGAGAGAGAGAGAGAGAGAGAGAGAGAGAGAGAGAGAGAAAATCATAGATGGAAGATTGGAATGAGTGAGTAAATGATGACAAAATTGAACTGTCCGTTTAAAAGAAAATGCGCTGCATTTGCTGAATAAGATTCGAAAATCAAAGTCAGTAAACTGAGCCGGTCTTCTAATCGGACAAACCAGCCTGCACAACAAAAGTGTGTAAAGAGAGCATGTTACAGTACATTATATTCAGGTGCGTAGCAACCATTACAATCACATTTGCATGAAAAATGCAAGCAACGCAACTCAGTTTCTAAACTAAAACCACCAATTAAAATCAATTTTGTACTTTTTGTACGTCATTTTTTGTGTTAACCAATCGGGGCCATTCCAGAATAATTTCAACGTTTTGCATGATTAGAAAAATGTAGTATTGGTTTTTATCTGTGCTTCACAATGTGGAGCTTCAATTGAAATGCATCTGCTGTAGTGAGGCAGCCAGAGCTGTGTACACACAATCCGATTGTTTTCCACATGAACAGTTACTATTTTTAGGGTGCAAAGGTCTCTTCAGGCTCACACAATAATACATGTTGGGTTGAGTCATCATCACTGCTGTCCATTAAGACCTAACCAAACAAGCCAACGCTAAATTCATTAAACCAAGAATCAACCAATTATGAAATGTGCGAGCACTCATTATCTCTGAAGTGTTAAGCACTTGAGTGAATGTGTAAATTACATTTGCAAAAAGAACTGACAGAAACATAATGACATTTTTCTTGCTTCTCTTCATTTCTTCCTCTCTCTTCGGGTAGGTGTTGACCAGAGCGAGAGCTTCTGCTCTTCTTGACTGGAGTCTTGAGAGAATAATGATGCTCTCTTACCCCCTCCACAGTTCAAATGAAGCACCACAATCACTCATCCTCCATTTCCTGAGCTGATGTCGGACCTCTCCTGAGTGAAACCTCCAGCAGGTCAGATGGCATTCTTCACAAAAGAGGCTATACAGCAGAATACTTTCCTCAGAGGACACACGAGAGGGCAATGACTTTGGGATGACATTTGAGATTGACGCTAACCTCTCATTTCAGATCTATTCACAGTTTCATTTCTGAGACTGTTGCGAGGAAGGGTAAGGATGGTGCTGAATTAAAAGCATCACTCAGGGAAATACGTTGTCAGAAAGGCATTATTTCACAGTTTTCTATAATTAAATATTCAGGGATTTTCATTAATAATATTTTATCCTGAAGGCTTGTGCATCTTGTTTAGGAGTATTAAAACTGTTTTTCTGAATTAACGACTTAATTTTCTCAGAATTACGAGATAATTTTTCATGAAAAAAAAACAATTCTGTTTGTCTGAATTAATGACTTAATTATCTCAGAATTAAGAGGGACCTCATTAATTCAGAAAAACATATATATTTTTTTTTTCATGAAAAGTTATCGCGTAATTCTGAGATAATTAAGCCGTTAATTCAGGAAAAACAGTCCAAAAATTTTTATTTCAATAAAAATGTATCTCGTAATTCTGAGATAATTAAGTCATTAATTCAGAAAAACAGAGCAGATATTTTTTCCTCAAGTGAATGCAATACGCTTCCGTAAACCAGAGAACGAAAGGAAAGAAATAATATTTGCAGATCAGTATTTTCATCAATAAAATGTTAATTAAAATTATTATTTTAAAAATGTTCCTCAGCACATTTATGCCTTCTTAAGGAATATTTCTGCTTCAGCATTGCCAAATAAAGGCATGAAACAGAATTAAATATTAGTTGGGATTCAAAATTTTTAACAATATATTGATCTGAGGTTTAATTGATTTTCATAAATAATTAATAATATAGTGCCTGACTTTATGAATATTTCTACAAAAGAAAGTCAATAATTAAATATTGAGTTTTTCATCATTCATGCAGCAGACATGTGTCTTATTTAGTATTTCTGCAAAAAAAAAATAAAATAAAATAAAAAATAAAATAAAATAAGCAAATAAAAAAAGAAACAACATTTTGCAGTTCCCTTTTTAACAGTTAGATAAGAATAATTGTATTCAGCCGGCTTGTTTCTGGCTTTTGGAGCACTTGTTAACAGTGTTAAACTCTATGAAAGGCGCAGAAATAAATACGATTTTGCAATGACGATGACATATTCAGATGAGTTCTGAATAACTAATTCCGTGCAGCAGATGTTTGCACGTTCTCTATCCGGGACACTGCAAATCATGATTATGATCAGGTGCTTTGTCTATCAAAATTATGTACTCCATGGACCCATCTGTTCCGATAATCAAAAGGAGATTTTGCTATTACACAAACCAAGGAGAGATAATGACTAATAACTTTACGCTTCAGGCCACATTGCGCCAGACTCGTCACAAATATGATGACAGTAAATTTGAATTATCTTCACTTCTTTTGTCTCTCCCAAATGAAAAGCCATCAGAAGTATGCATCCGCTGAAGGCCTGTGAGTCCGGGGCCTCTGTCCATGGTGCTGAAACAAGCATTATACGCTGACCATTACTCTTTTGAAAGCTGTGATGACACCTTCTAAGCAACAATTTTCCTCACTTTTAATAACCATATGATTAAAATGGATTCTTAGACGAGCAATGATCTTTGTGAGGAGCTTAACCACATTGTGTTTGATTCATCTGACCCAGAAAAACATGATCAGCTCCAACATGGTCTCTTGCGGTGAGAGAAAAAATGTTTTGGTCTTAGAGAAGAGGCAACCGGTCACCATGGAAACATCAGTACCTCAGGATCTCACAGGGGCAGCACACAAAAGGCTGAAGGACTCCAAAACAATCTAAACCGGTAAAGAGCGGCCTAATAATCATTCAGTGTGTATAGGAAAATTGATGAGTGGCTGAAGTAAGATGCATCAAATGGGGTTTTATCCCCATCTTTTTTCATATGATGCAAAACAGCCAACATTGCAGAGGATGTCATGGCTGTGTGAGATGTGCAGGCCTTTCGAGAAGACCACCAAAAGCGAGCATGATTTGTTTAAAAGATCAAACTCCTAAAAGCTCGTTTCAGTTTCCCCCGGAGAGCCTCTGCTCTGATTTGTGTTGCTTGTATTATCTCATGAAATAAATATGCTCAGGTGCTCAGGTGTTCTCGCATTGTCTGGTGATGCACTGCAAGCTTTTATCTCAGGTCGTGTGGGGCCACATCACCATTCTTGTTTATCCTGACAATGATTTTTCATTAAAAAGACGATACGTGAAAGCTCTCAAGTTACTTTTTTCTGAAATAATTGAATTATAGATTCAGTTGTCATAGTTCCCTGGACCGTATCAGTACTCATCGAGAAGGCTGGAGATGTGGTTATCTCTTCAACGATCTTACATGACTAACCATCTCTGGTTCCCTGAGGACAGCACACTTGTGTTTCCTCTTTGGATGTTGGAAGTCGGGAAGCACAGGTCAAATAAAACTGTTTATTATGAGAGGGGAGGCAATTTGCATGCATAATTAGCTTCTTAAATAATAAATGTTGCATAGTGCCCAGGTAATTGGTTGTGAGTCTCCGAAGAGCTTGAAAATGAAAGGGCATAACCCAAAGGAGAACCATAATGATGTGATGAAACAATTTCACGAGAGATTTTCAAATGTATGCTCTCATAATATCAATAGCGTGCAGACCACTTGGGGACGTAAAATAACAAGAAAAAACAGGAACATGTTTTTGATGAGCAGGTATATTTCCACAAATCATGGCAAAAATGCATCGCTGCATCTGATATCAAATATTTCCCTACTTTATAGTAGCCTTTGCACAAAACATGTGAGGTCTGTACAAATTCATAGTATTTCAGATGAAAAAAGCTCATGGACACTTTACTATCCCACAAGGCCTTGGGAGAGGATTTGTGAAAGGTGGTATTGCTTTAACTGCAGATTTAAAATCCTGGTACTGATAAATTATGTACGTATATATATATTTCTCGTCAGTGTGTATTGACAGCGCTTGCAATCAATCTGTCAAACATAGGCTAAAGTAGAAGTAAAAGTACTTTTAAAGCTGTGTTTATTACATGCAAAAAAACGAAAGCCTACATCTAGATCGTCCCACAACCTTTTCCCTTAGGAAATTAATCTTTTATTATAGCTAGTAAAAGTGAAGTAACCATGCATATTGAATACCATTTGTTTTAACACAATTTTCCTGCACGTCACGAGGTTAAATCGTGGTTTGCATAGCAAAACTATTTTAGAATCTGTGCTTTTGCTTTTATTTATGTGGTAAAACCATGGTTTATTTTTGCAAGTGTTGCCTTGGACAACCCCCTCCCTTCACAAACTTATACAGCCTTTGATTATTAGTTTCCTGCAACGCAACGTTTAAGTTCACTTGTCCCCTTACCTATATACATATGGGAGTTGAAAGAGGTCTAATGGGTTCTAACCGTAGAGAAGAGCACGGGAAAGTCTTGGATCATAAGAGCTTTTCCCATGTCAGTGTAAGAGGATGGGCTGAGTAAGGCTGGGAAATTGGTGTGTCAGTGACGTTCACACTGGCAATATTTTATTGCGGCAGCTCTTCTCCATCTAGCGCGAGCTCAAACACAAGGAGAGCTCGTGCAGGTGAAAACATGAATCTGTAAGCGCCATCAACTGGATTATCAGAAACTTAGAATTATATAATTTGATGGCAACGAAAATGTAAAAAAAAATAAAATAAAAAAATCTATATTGTGATGCGCGTGAATGAGTACTTTCTGCTGAAACTTGGACTCCAGTAAACTTCAGAGCAACCCTTCTCTTCTGGGGAGGAATCAATAAAAAGTGCAGAAGACCTCTTCGCGACGAATAAGCTCACGTTGAAGATGAACATCAGCAGGGATTTAAACAGACCTGAGGGCAACATAGACTTAGAGGCACCTGAGAAAACCTTATTTGGCATCGGCACCGACAACTTCATCACGCTCCTGATCTTCGGACTCATTTTTACTCTGGGCGTCATGGGGAACTCTCTGGTCATCACTGTTCTGGCTCAACGCAAACCTGGACAGCACCGAAGCACCACCAACATCTTCATCCTCAACCTCAGCGTGGCAGATCTGTCATATCTGCTCTTCTGCATCCCTTTCCAGTCCACGGTTTACATGCTGCCCACGTGGATCCTGGGTGCCTTTATTTGCAAGTTCATCCACTACTTTTTCACCGTGTCCATGTTGGTGAGCATCTTCACTTTATCAGCCATGTCGGTGGACAGGTACATCGCCATAGTGCACTGCAGAAAGTCCTCTTCCATTCGAGTTGCGAGGCACGCATTGATCGGGGTGCTGGTCATCTGGGTGCTCTCTTTCGCCATGGCCACTCCGGTCGCCTACTACCAGGGCATCGTGGAAAGTGAGGACAACAGCACGTTTTGCTGGGAAGTGTGGCCAGATCACAGCAAGAGGAAAATCTACGTGGTGTGCACTTTTATCTTTGGATACGTGCTGCCGCTGATTCTGATATCTTTCTGTTATGCCAAGGTTAGTCTCGTCCTTAATTGTGGCTTGATCAGGAGTATTTCAACTTGATCGTGATCTTTATTAATGCAAAAACAAATATGGGTGTGTTGATGACGATGTCCAAAATGAAAACGATCTGATCTTACTTTTAAACTCATGTCCCAAGTTCTAAGAAATATACCCTGTTTGTATTCATATGGTTGGTATAATAACAAATCTTTACAATGCAAATTGTGAAAAAAGTAGACGTACTGTTGGAAAATATATTTAGGACTTTGCAAATAAGTATTTTCAGCTCTTATTCCCATTTGTTTTCTATTTTTGTCCACTTGACATGAACAGAACATGTCACACGAAGACAAAATGGCATCTTGCTGTTGACTTTGATTTGGCTGCCAAAATGTCTTTATATAATACTAACATATAAAAAAGAGAGAGATTTGCATCAAATATCACAACATGTATCAAAATAAATCTAAATCTATGCACGCATGTATTAAAAATACAAAATAAAATATGAATATTAAAGAAGTGTATTCAATGCATCTGCAATAAGATTTTTATATATTTGCATATATTTGACTAACTTTATATATCCAGACAAAAGCGTGTGTCAAATAATATGTCAAAGAATATTTCTCATATTTTATTGTATTAATTATATGTCTTTAGGTCCTGAATCATTTGCATAAAAAGTTAAGAAATGTGTCCAAAAAGTCTGAGGCATCAAAAAAGAAGGTAAGAAATATCAGATGGGCTTTCTCCAGACATCCTGTTTTTAACAATTCATATTATAAATGAAGCATTTATGTCAGTCATGTTGTTAAAGACCCCTATTTCTCTTGTCAGACTGCTCAGACGGTTCTGGTGGTTGTGGTGGTCTTCTGTCTGTCCTGGCTGCCTCATCACGTGGTGCACCTGTGGGTCGAGTTTGGCTCTTTCCCCCTGAACCAGGCGTCCTTCGTGCTCCGTGTTGCGGCTCATTGTCTGGCCTACAGCAACTCGTCTGTTAATCCTGTTATCTATGCGTTCCTCTCAGAGAACTTCAGGCAGGCGTATAAGCAGGTGTTCCGCTGTCAGGTGGCCTCTGAGTGCCCTACAAATGAGGCCAGAGAGATGAAGAGCAAGACAGAAGCAGCACCGTCCACCAACTGCACCACTGTGTGATTCCTGCAGCGGTTGTGTTCGATTCATGACGGCACACGAATGAGCTAAGGTGGAGTTTTTAAGCCTGGGAGAAGGCAAGAAGCTAGTTAGATATTGATCTAAATTTTAAGAGATTTGCTTGGATGGCTGCCTTTTTGAGTGCTTTTAACAGGTTTAAAAAGCATTTGCTGTGTGATGCATTTCCTTGGAGCACAATCGAGACATTACTTAGCACTTGCTGTGAAGCCGTAGTGATGCATGGCCTGTAAATATGTGCAATCAAAAAAAAAAGAGAGAGAGAGGGAGATGGTAAGAGGTGTAGACGGGGAGTACATGGGAAATGTCTTTTTTCCTTCTGGGAAAATAATTTGAATGTAATCACTTGAGTCATGTTATAGACTTTCAAAGTCAAATTGCTTGTTTAGCATTGTAATTATTCCATTTTCTTGCATTATGGCAAATGCTTCTCATACGCAGTACATGTCCCATGTTAACAGCGAGGCCTGTATCATCCTCAACATGACAGGGATCTGTTTTTATTATTTCCATCAGGGAAAATAATCTAAAATGTAATTATCTTGAGTCTTTCAAAGTATGCAAATGCTTGTATATTATTCGATCTATTTCCATTGCTTATGTGTGTGTTTGCATGCATATATATATATGAAGAGTTCATTTGCAAAAACTGATTACTCCATTTTTAACAATTCTCCGAAATCATGTTTTTGCATTGTTATTGTGCATTCCAGTTAATCTCAATCAAACTACAGTTGGGTCATTTTGACTAAAAGAGAATTTGAAAACAGTGAACTTACTCAAATGCAAAAAGATAACCATGATAACATAACAAAAAACATGATTTTTGAGAATTAAAAAAAAAACGTTATCTGTTTTTTGCAAATAAATTCATATATATCTGAAAAATAAAATATCTACCATATTTCATACATTAGTCTCACACCAGAAGTATTAAACAATGAATGCAGAATTCAGTAATTTGGCTTATTATGTGTATCAAGATCAAAACAATGTATATACATATTTAACAAAGATTCTTTTGAAATAACTTTCATTGATTCAGACAGTATGCCATAGCAAACCATTAGACCAGGTGATGCCACCTGCATAAGATGCCTCTTTCAGCAAACCAACCCCCTGAAGTGTATTAAATTGACTCTATTATTGGGGTACATTTCATAAGTGTCCTTAACTTTGATGGAAATGCAGAAGCTCAATTTATGTTTAGTGCACGCTGAAGTAAAAAAAAATCCAATCAGAAGACGCCGCACTCTTCCAGGGTCACGAAAAGAGGCTATGTTTATCTTATCACTTCAGCGAGAGACCGGACAAGATTACCTTTGTGGCAAATGTACCTGAATTACTGATAATGGAATATAAGGAGGTCATGTGAGGCAGTCTCTCAGCTCTCAGAACGGAGGGGATTCGGCTTCTAAATGTGTGAAACTGAAATATCTACAACTGTATTTTGCTATGTGGTTTTATTTGTGTGATGTATGAGTAAAGTTCTTTCATGTGCTGCAAAGAAGAGTTTCTGTCTTAAAGTATCCTGATTTTGGTCGTCATGGAGACACAGTGCAGTACCTGAGTGAGACCTGCAGTCTCAGTGAGCAACAGGAGTTGTAATTCTCCATCATTGGTGTGTGTGTGTGTGTGTGTGTGTGTGTGTGTGTGTGCGTGATAGGTCACCGTGATCTATGAAAACACTTGCTTCTGAAAGCTTGCATCAAATAGTTCTTGATTTTTACTTCATAGCAAAAAAGGAAACATTACTAAATGGAAAAATGACTTTGTTCAAATCTGCAGTTCATAAATAGGAGATGAATTTGTGATATTAACAGTTTTATGTGCTTCATTTATGTTGGTGTACAACTTCTGTTACCCATATACAGTAGTAACATCTGACAATGCTTTACTGTATAAGCAGGTTTTACAATAAAATATTATTTCAGTTTTAATGCTAAAAATGATTAGATACACAATTTGCATATACATAACACGAAAAGAAAAAAAAACATGCACTCATATAAAACCATTATGGAGGGGAAAAAACTGGGTCAGAGCACTGTAAATGATGCAGCAAGATTACAGAAGGATTTGCCAAAAAAGGGCTATTTTTCTCTTCTCTGACGTGCAATTTGTAACTTCAAGTGCTTTCCTCTGCCTCCCATTTTTAAGATTTCAAGATATTTACAGCAGGGGTTCTTGTGAGGGATCCATTTTGATTGCTACACGTGTGTGTGTGTGTGTGTGTGTGTGCACCTGGTATCACCTTATGGGGACCAATTG
>JAUMHQ010000082.1:14680567-14692803 GCA_032361165.1 Enteromius paludinosus
CAGGCTGTGTAAGGGCTATTTGACCAAGAAGGAGAGTGATGGAGTGCTGCAGCAGATGACCTGGCCTCCACAGTCACGGGACCTGAACCCAATCGAGATGGTTTGGGGTGAGCTGGACCGCAGATTAAAGGCAAAGGGGCCAACAAGTGCTAAACTCCTCTAGGAACTCCTTCAAGACTATTGGAAAACCATTTCGGATGACTACCTCTTGAAGCTCATCGAGAGAATGCTAAGAGTGGACAAAGCACTAATCAGAGCAAAGGGTGGCTATTTTGAAGAAACAAGAATATAAAAGATGTTTTCAGTTATTTCACCTTTTTTTGTGAAGTACATAACTCCACATGTGTTCATTCATAGTTGTGATGCCTTCAGTGAGAATCTACCAATGCACATGGTCATGAAAATACATTGAATGAGAAGGTGTGTGCTGTATATATTTTATATATATATATTTTTTAAATCTACCAGTCTACTGACTGACATTGTTATAGCATCCACTTTAAGCATTGCAATGCACATGATAACTTTCATTAACACTACAATAAGTAAATCCACTAAACCAGCTAATCAGCTACTTTTCAAAAGCGATGCTACTGTATAGAGCTGCCCATACGGTCTATTGCAGATGAGAAAGCAAAAATTATATTTGCTGTACTTTCCATTCATGACAGTTTATGACTTCCCCTTCTGAGAACCCCGGAAATGTGAAATCCAAGTATTAGTGAAGTAGAAAGCAGAGCCTATAATTTTGTATGATGACCGCTTTCCTACATCACAATGTTTTTTAATGCATCTTGTATTACACCAAAGTTTTTTTTTTCTGCTGACACAATATATTAAAAAAAAATATATTTATGTTTGTTTGTTTTTTTATTATTATTATTTATTTATTTTTTTTAATGAATGAATGAAGCATTTATAGTGCTTTATTTTGAATTGCCGTACACCCAAACCACTTAACAATCATGTGGGGATCTCTCGTCAACCACCACCACTTTTGCAAGTGCAATCACATATTTGGAATTTTGTCAGCAAGATGATGTGTGTAAAATTGGCTATTAATAGTGCAGCAATGCAGGAAGCACAGCTCACAGAAGTCACTTAGCCTACACAACTAACAAGTAGCAAAATCTGCATGAGGAAATCCCTCACCCTCATACGTTCCCATTAGCTTTGATTTCTATTAAATGACTGAACTTCGCCGCCCAAGTCACCAAACAATGGTAGCCTAAATGTGATTACACCTTAACTTAAAGCAACTGCATTATTGCAAAATAAACCCCTGCGCTGCCATATTTAATAGGTGATAGGTGAATAGCGTAAAAAAAAAAAAAACACAGAAGGGAAATATAAAATGGAGCAAAAAACAAGCAAACAAACGAAATGTCTTGCACGGATATCCACAATTCAATCAGAGACTGCTGCGAAGCTGTGAATGATGTGCAGAAAGCCAATGCTGGCACTTTGTTTTGTTAGCATGTGCACATCCAGGTCTCATAACATTAGGACCACTCAATGCGCTGCTCTTTTGAATTACTGCTCCTGGGCCAGGCCTGGGAAGGCTCATTTGCGAGCAATCGATACGGGAGAGGGATTGGGTGCAGATGGAGCGGTACATCAGGTCAGCCTTGATGGGGAAATCATTGAGGTCAGCGCTGAGAAGGCTAGAGCTGATCAGCTGTGTTAAACTCCTGCAGTGTCTCAGACTTCGCAGGACAGGGCCAGATGCATAAACAGACTGCTCACCGCCGCATTATACCTCTGAGAAACGTGCTTGATCGTTCAGAGATGATGGTGAGGAGACAGCATTAGGTTTTAAAGCATCTAGCCCTTGTTAGATTCAATCTTAGATTACTTTGACAAATGAACAATAGCCTTAAAGTGATATATGCAAGCTGACAGGCTGCCCATAATATTGTTTTTGGCTGTGCATGACTTCAGGTCAAATCAGATGAGATTCAGTGAAAAACGATCCGTTCCCGAAGAAAGTGGTGCAAAAACACACAAATCATATGTGATTGCTTTTTTCATAATTGATTCTGTCTAACTGAATTGACTCTAACTGGCTTCTTTTGGCACAAGAACAAAACCTTGTTGAGGGAAAAGAAAACAATTTACAATATCAAATTATTCGTGATAGTCCATGTGTACAGGCTACTGCCAAACAAAATGAATTGAAATATGATAATCAACAGTAGTTATTAATTGAAATAAAATCATTAAATAAGCAGCATTCAACAACACAAATCAATTATATAAATATATATATATTCTACTTAATAAATATATTATTTCATTAATTCTGTTTAAGTATAGTGTAAACGGTTAAGCTCAAGTCGCTTTCTCCTCTGGCAGTCATCGTTATAAAAAGGAAATCATGACGATACAAAACTTGCAATTAATATTATAAGCATCAATAAGCAATTTGGCAAGCAGCTTTTAAATATTATGTAGCTTATATTTCACTAAATGGATATCGGTTGAAATAATGAAATTGAATTTAATCAAATTTAACAATGTTTCTTTTTTGTTTAACTAGTATAGCCCAGTGTAAATATTTCCACGCAGGTCAATTTTCCAGTCATTATTGTCAAATATGAAATATGATCTCTCTCTAAACAAGCATATATTTATATAAACAGCTTTTAAATATAATATAGCATATGTCACTTAAACTGAGGTCAGCAATATATGATTTAACTGGTCTCACGCATCACTTTCCTCTCTCTAGCCATCACTCTGGTCCAAACGGATGTGAGCGCCGATCATTTTTCTCCCATTAAGCGCAAATGATTCAGTTGTGTTAATGGCATTTTTGTTTTGTAGTATGCATGCGTCCATGGCAAACAGCCGAACTTGAACTTTTGTCCGAGCGATTAGGACACAAGGACAGTGCCTGCAGCATTAGGTGTCCTTTAATTGCCATTTGCATAGTGGGTTAATCATTTTCCGACTCCCCAATTACTTACCCTCTGTGTCCATGTCAATGACGCTCTCACACAGATGCCCACATTTGGGATTATGGAGGCTTTGTTTTGCTTAAATGGTTATCGTCCCGAGATCAATCACAAAGTGTGCATTTAGAGAGCGGAACGTGGTTTTCCATTTGGATGCGTTCTCTTAATTCTGATAGACCCCCATTCATAACATCGTAAAAGATTAATTCGTCGTTTATCATTTTATATACAGTACACACATGCATATTGATCAATAAGAAGTCCTATTCAAATTGCTTGTGTTGTGTACAATAATAATACCTAATATTATTATTAAGACCTAGTATTTCTACCAGTCCATAAAAAAAGAACCAATATCTTGATGACAGTGTTTACCTTATTATGATGCTCTCTTTAAGCAGATTGTGCTCAAAAGTAAGTCATTCATTGACTAACAAATGTATTACATATTCATATTTCATTTAAATCGATGCGATGTGAAAAAAGTTCCTGACAGTGAAAGGTAAGTAAGTGTTCTGGAAGACCAAAAGAGCTGACTCCCAAATTATTTATTGTTGATTCCCTAGATTTTGGCATCTTGTTTTCCTTCCCCAGCTGTGTAGTGCCGACTTTGCCCTTTCCCTGAAAGGACGATATGAGTGTCAGATTTATGACCTGCTAAACGAGGCTGCTGGCCCGATTGAAATCTACTGCAGTGAGTAACAATGACAGAGTGAGGATGTTTGCCCATGATTAGCAGAAATGCTAGAGGTTAATTACTCAGATCTACGTTTATTGTTCCATTTGCACATTTCAGACAGACTGATCGTTATTAATTAGGGTCACCGATCCGATCGAGGCGAACAAGGAGCCCCTACAGCCATTTCAAGCAGGCAGAGACCGAGGCACCATTACCTCGGCGGAACAGTTAGCGCTGTAAGCTATTGGCTTCATCTAAGAGCTGCATTAGCGTGAAGAGCTGAGCTCATAAACAGTGTGGGCCGAGCTTTAAATGGCTGACTGGGTTTATGTGCTCTTCTGTTTGATAATGCTTTGCACTTCTAATGCATTTTTAAGTGGCCCTTCACGTGCTCATTTCCCAATAAAGTGGATTACTTTGCTTTAAGACCCGGCATGAAGGGGTAAATCACAGCAACAGCCGAACGAGAATGGGGAAATTAGGTTTTTTTTGCATATGGAAAGCATCACCTGGCTGAAGAACCCTCGGACAAGGCTTCGCGGCTAATTGCAGGAAGTATTTTGGACTTCCTGTTTTGGAGTGTTGAATATACATAACAGCTCGCACGCAGTGCCAAAAGTCGAATAAAATCAGCCGATATGCTGGTATATTAATATCAAAACGAGAGCTTGATCCTTGACATTTACTAGATATTATTTACTTTAGCTGGAAAATTGAATCAATACATTTCGGCAATTCCATAAATGTAAATCAGATCTTTAAAACAGGATTATCCTCTATGAGGTGATGTTATTCAGAGTGAAATGACTGACCGCAAGAAATCAATTCGGCAAATTAGAGAAGGATGAATCAGACGGCACCCATGTGGACATGGAAAATCAATAAAATAATTTAAAAGATAAAGGCTCTGGGTCCTTCAAATCTCCCCTGTGGCTATACGTGACAGTTTATTCTCATTCGCAAGTTTTTGGATAAAATGTCATACAATGGAATCCGAGGACTCATGCATAAGCAGAATGAGTCGTAGCAGCTTCCTGTGTAAAGTTGGAGCAAACCAGGTGTTTCTACTCTGAGGCCTTTGCTGTAACTGATGAGTCAGAGATGTTTCAGAATTCCTGGCATTTCTGCTGCGGTAGCTTTATCGCTATATTTAGAGTTGGAATGCACTTTCTGGCTAAGGGGTATCATATCTGAGTGGCTTCGATGGCAAATATGATGGCAATCATATTTCATGCCATGTGGTGGTGCTGCAGTCCAGTTCCTCGTTCTGTCAGATGGAGATGTACTCTGATTTTTAATAGCAGAACCAACAAGCACAGCAGGTGAGTTGGATTAATGCATTTCTTAAAAATAGAACTAAACTTAAAAAATGCTTTTGTGCATCAGTGCCATCCATTCTTTTCTCAGCATGCGCTGCGGCATGATTAATTAATAGGATTGTATTATTTGACTGTTTGCCAGTTTTATGTACTTAGTCGTTGCTGCTTTTTGTCTTATTAATGAACTTGTTGTCTTGTGGTGGCAGCATGCGTTTGTTTCTCTGCTCAAAATGATCTGTTAGGTCACATTACCCTTGTTCTGAGGTCAAAGTGTAAAAGTTTTCATCTCATAAGCACTGGAATGCAAACCGCGAAAGGAAAAGCCTCAACTAATAGAGTTAGCTAGCTATGACTGCAGATTCAATTCAGTCGAGATATTTACTTATTTACGAAATAATCAACCGAAAAAAAAAAAAAACACGTAAACGGTTGTCCTCATTTTTTAAAGTTCGGCAAACATCCCATTTTTTAGAGTGTATATAAACAGTCTGGTAATATATGACAAATGCGTGACCACATATGACAGAAAATCTATCCAATAAAGAACAAATATTTAGACTTACCCTAGACTGATGGCTCATTTTAATAACACTGCTGTGATGAAGGTAAATAAGATCGAAAGTTCGTCTTTCTGAAGAGTTTCACAGAACAAGTTATTTACAGGCACACTGAAAGGTCACACTAATCTCTGAATAACCAGCCATTGATTTTCAGTTATGCCTTTTAATAATGTGGAGAAAGAGACACTCCTTTATATACAATATTTATTAAGTGCCTCTAAATTATTAAGTGCCTTTAAAATTGAGAAATTCTCTTAGGCTTTGCTCTAAATCTTTCTTTGTGGGGGAAAAAAATGGACGCATTCTTCACGGTTTGGGGTATTTAAGATGTTCATCGACACAATGTGGACACGAAAAACCTCCATAATGGAGATGGCGAAATGAGCAGAGATTATTCTTTTGAAACGACTAATTGGTATGAATTACTGAAGCTATGGCTGTTTACACCCATCCTCTTGTGGGCTGACAGGTCTGGACCTCACAGGGCACCCCTTTGATTGAGATTGAACTCAGACAGCATCTGATGAGGTCGGGCTATTTGTTGATTAATATACAAAGAGTCACACTAGGACTCCATTAATCAAATGAGAATGTCACGTTCCGTATGATTTACATGTCGCCTCTCCTCCAGCAAATTCTGTTTCGGACATGGCACGGGGTGGGAACGGAAGGATGAGGGATGAGAAGACAGGATGATGAAGGGTATTTTAGAGAATGAGTTTACTGTATGTGATGTCACTCCTCGCAGCGGGACTGCTCGTACAGCAGCGAAGTTTCATTTCTGTCATAAATCTATCTATTCTGAATATACAGTCAGACGCTGCCTGCAGGCGTAAACACACTTGTTTGTTTATGAGTTTCAGTTGAGATTGGGCACAGGTTTTATAACGGAATATATAAAGGAAGTCTTTTTATATGCTGTGAAAACAAACAGTACATGCTAAAAATAAGAATAAAAGTGACTTCTAACTAGTTAATACAAGTTCTCATTCAGATTCTGATTCCAGCACTATTTATTTGCTTGCATCACACCCTGATTCTTACTCTGATTCTTAATGTTTTTGTCAAATCATCCTAGTTCTGATTTTACTAACTATTTTAAATATGCTTTTAAATTCTGACCATGTTTGTGATGAATACAGTATATGTCAATTACTGATTAATAATGTTTCTGGTCTTTATTATAATTCACATTTATATTTGTATGCTTATTCTGACTCTCAGTCTTGCTTTGTTATGCATCTTGCACTGAATCGAAATTTCACTCTTACTCCGATAAAAACATGATGTGCAATGAATCTGGTTCTGATGTGATTTTTTGAATTTCTGTTTGTATATCTGACTCTTACGTTCCTTGCACACCTGGTAAAAAATAAATATACTTAAATCTATTTGAAACACATTTATTTCATGCCGAGTCTACTAAAAATACATTTTCAAATTTATGTACTTTATAAAATGCCATGCAATTGTACTGGTGTGCTTAAATTCTGCTAAATTCGAACTAATTTTGTACTTAATGCTCTTTAATTGTGCAGAAGTAGCGCTGAAGACCAATTAAACACATACTTAGTATATCTGATTGTGCTAAAGTGGAACTATTGCGAGTATACTTTATTAAATATTTAGCATTTAAAAGGCAATATTACACAATTCTCATTAAAAGTGAGCTTTTAGGCTTATTAATGAGAAATATGGATTGTGCACAAGCAATACTCACAAATACATTTTTGTATGTCAGTAGGCCTTGAGTTATCTGTCGGTAAATAAGTTCATAGATTTGAACTATACTTCGTATGGAATAAATATATGACATTTTATGTATTTTACGATACAGTTTTGGTGGCAGTGTGTAAAGGTGACTGAAAGGTCATATTTATTTTTTTATTTGTGAAAAAGTATGCAATGATCCTTATTCTGAATAAATTCTGATCAAGAGTGATCCTGCTAACGTGTTTGTTTGCATGTTGTTATTCTTATTCCGAATCGTGCTTCTCTCCACGCAGTGATGGATTTACAGGGACTTCAAATAAAAATTCTGACTCTAACTCTGATTCTAATGGCTGTTTGATGCGGACCGAGGGTTTTATTTCCCTCTCTGTAGGTCTGAGTGCAAGCTGGTGGTCAGACTCTGACCCTGTCAGTCGGTGACCCTGAAAAATGACACACTGATTGACTCTTTGTCACCACCGTGTCATAAGGACGGTTGTCGTGGCAGCTGCGGAATGTTCCGAGCATAAAAGCAGAGCCATCAATCTCTGCCGGAACACGTCTTGTTCCTCGCTGCCCTGGGATGATTTCGAACACCACAGGTCTTTTCCATCAACCTTTAAAAATGACAGATGCTTGCCAAGATGCATCAATAAAAGCACCACACGGGGAGAGCGTCAAACATATTCCCAAACTTATTGTTGCTGTTTCCTCCTCCACTTAAGTTGCAACTCAGAGAGACCACAGTGCATGGAAGCAGATGTAATTTCATTTATATGTGACGTTTCCCAGCATGCCCCATTCAGACGCCAGAGCATAGCAGGGGGGGGGGCGCTCTTTTATTCCCTCAGTCTCAGGAGACATTCTCCAGCGTTAAAGATCTCACCAGAAGGTGAAGTCAACTAGCAAACATCCCACAATAATGGCACAAAGTGGATTTAATGTCTCACAAAGCATCAGCCGTAATCCACAAAGATGACTCTCACAGTCTTTCAGGGAGTTTTTATGATGCTAATCAGATCGCTGACAGCTTGAAGTCCACGGCTGACAGCGATGAAAGCAAATTTAATTTTCAGTTTCCACACAGCGCAACATTTTATATCACGCACTTATATCTCTGCGTTGCGCTGATGTGTGTTTTGAAGCATATGGTGAAACTAGCATTTGGGCAAAAACTGTGTCCAGTCGGGTTTTCATTTAGCAGCTGTTTTTTAATCTGGACACAGGACCCCCCACAGTTAGGCCAAGTATTTACTTTTCCCTCAACAGTTTACATTTGATAACAAGTGCGATATGTTCACTTCCTCAAGACACTCTCGTGTCCCATTCTCTTGCATAATAGACCAGTGAGCACAAAGTGAGAGAGTATGGGACTAGAATGATGTTTTAATAAACTAACGTAAATCATAATAATAATACAAAATGCATAATTATAATGACTTATTAAGATGCCTTAATTACGGTACAAATTAAAATCATGTACATATATATGAGGAACAGTCTGGCCTTGTCTAATACTTTTCCTGTAAAATAAGACTTGTTGACTTTCACCCATAGGATATTTGGTAATACTTCCTTTTTGTGTCACAATAAAACACTGTTACATGAAAACAATGTCTAATACTTAATAATTCTTGTACAACATCTCTCCCTCTCTATCTATACATATATTCCTTTTTCTTCTTATTATATTTTGACTTATAATTTATATCACTGTAAATCTTTGGTAATACAAATTCTTCTAATACAAAACATTTGATTTTGTGCAAATGAAGCACATACTTTATACTGTTACTTACTGCAAATGAACCATAATTAATATACGTGTTTATATGATATTACATGAACAGTTAGTAATCTAAAATATATAATATTTATGTATCTGGAACACATAATGCTATTTTATTTATTTTTCTTTTAATGTTTTCTAACTTGTTTCACCCATAAGAAACCACATTTTGAAAAAAATATATATATAAATAAAAATATATTTCTTATATATATTATTTTCAGTAAATGTAATAATACATATTGACTTAAAAACAAAAAAACATCATAGATTTTGTTTTATAATCATTCTATTGTTTCAACCATAACACTGATAATAAAAGCTAACTGTTATCTCTTGTGCTGATAAAGCATGCTGAAACACTGAGCGAGCGAGAGCGAGAGAGAGAGAAAGTGTGCATCGGCTGCATGTTCTCTGTGCCTCAGTCATTAGTGCAGCAGTGTGAGCGAGCGTGTGAGACCTGCTCTCTCTGGCTGCCCTGCTCTCTGCTCTGTTGTTGTTTATGAGGGCCGAGGAAGGGCCGGGGAGTTGCTGAAATGACAGGACATGCCAACAAATTGCATCACTTCTGCCTCAGTAGCTGGGGACAAAGCAACGCCATATGCTCAGAGCCGGCGATGAATGGGGCTCATTTCCATGGCCGCACCAGGCTCCCAGCATCCCCTCTGTCCACCCGGGAGACAGCTATGCCAGGACATGTGACACAGATGAACCAGTGTACTCCATCTCACCAAAGAGAAAACTAACTTTAATGCAAACTACCACTTTGTGTGAGGTTTAGGTAAAGTTGGTCACATTCTGAAAGTTTAGTTATATAAATGTAGTTCTTTTTTTTTTCACTTACGCATTATTTTCTGTTCTAATGGCAATATTACATTACCTTTAAAGTCAAGAAAAAATCTAAACAAATTATCTTTACTACTTCATAAACATTAATGATCCTACCAAAAATAAATAAAATAAAATAAAATAAATTATAATAATAAAGCTATTAATATTTTACCTCAAATCCCGAATGACAAAATATATCATATCAAATAAAATTAAAGAATAAAATAAAAGTCCTGCATGCCCTTGAATTAAAAAAGAAATACATATATATATATATATATATATACAAAATTGAAAAGAAGCTATTTAATTTTTTTTTACATGAAAAAAAATTATTCTGCTACTGTTTGTTAGATTTTTTCCAAAAAATAGATTTGCAATAATTTTGCAAACAAAAATATAAATACATTTTATTAAGATTTTTGTTTCTATTTTATTGTTTTTTGTATTTATTTATTTAACTTTTTCCCCCATAAGAAACAAAGTACAATTATGTGCACATGCCTGTGCCTCATTACGAGAAACAATAAGCAATCCATCTATTTTGCTTCTATTTATTAGTCTTTTTATTTTTCAGGTGGATTTTTATTTTGTTTTATTTATAAATAATCCATTTGAAAGCATTTACATTTTATATCCCATATTTAATTACTATGATTCTTAACTATAAATAAGTAAAAGCAACATACTTTGGCAGAAAAATGATGACTGTCAATATACATAAAGTGCACCGCAATGTATTTCTGCGCTGTAGGGCAAAACAAAGAGACTCTGCGCATCCAAAATGAATAAGAGTCTCCTTAAAAATACACCATATTTCTTTTTTAAGGACACTGTACCTTTTTGCAGTCCCCACAGAGACGCGTCCCTCTCTGTCGCCAGCCTCTGCTCCTAATAATCACTCTAATTAGAGTCGTGTGCTGATAATCAATCAAAACGATGGGGCTAATCTGTTAACCTCTCTCTCATTCTGCACCTAATCCACCAGCCCATTAGCAACCCTTTACATCACTAAAGCTATTTAACTGAAATCGCAGAAAAACTCCAAAACCTTCAACGGTGGCCAATTTGTGCATATATGACCGCTGATTAGTTATTTTGAGTGCTTAGTGACAAAGCCAATTACGAGTGGCAAGAGAGAGAGGGTGAGGCAGAGAGAGATATGATTCTGTCAGTGTTAAATTGAGCATAGAAAGTCCACAGGGTTTAGGCATGTCTGCGCAGATGTTGTATGGCAGAGTTGTATTCATTACTTCCCCGACATGATTTTAGATAGCCGGCCTCTGAGCTAGACAGACATTGATTAAATAACTTGCACCAATCGGGATCAAAACGAAAGCCGACGTTGATGGAGAGGATGTGGTCTAAACAGAGAATTCTACAATAGAAAAGCTTGATGTGTGATAAAACCCTCTCTGATATCACACCGCTGGCTTCTGTGCAGGTGTTATCCGCACTAACTTTTAGGCCAGAACTAGTTCAAGGTTATTTGTCAGCATATGTTTACTCCGGGGGGGCTGACAGGGGTTGGGTCGGGATCCTGAGTCAGCCCCGCTTATGATGTTCGCTGGTGTATTCTCCAACCGTCTTCTCTGGGTCGGTGCCAGCTGCTCTGCCAATCCTCAGCTTGGCACAGGTTGAGATCAGGCATGCAGGTGCTCACTCTTTCTGTCTCACGCCACTCTTTATGCCAGGAGTGTGACCCTGAGGTAATTTTAGTGCCAGGGTTGTTGGGGCGCTGCCAGACAGTGGTGGTCATGTCAGATTTGGTCATTAGTGTTGTAAGGATCTTGCCAGAGGATTTCCTCCTATGACCTGCTAAATGTTTAGGCTCGAGGTTTAGAGTAAACCAGGTGTCCGGGGGGGTGAGCTAATCTGTCGTGGTGTTTTAAATCCCTACAGTTAATGGCACATGTCACATATTTCTGACACTGAGGTTTACTGGTAATGGGTTGGGCTGGACTCTTTGAAAGGGGCTGAAAAGACGGTTGGTTATCGTACAGGGGTCTTACTTTAAAGATGTAAGAAAACTATTACATGTGTTATTCTAATGCTTTATAAACGCCAAAATGTGTTTCACATTAAACAGAAGTTTTCTACTAATATGCAAGAACGAGAAAGTGTATAAGAAATATATTTATAGGGATGAATGAATTTGAAAATTCATAATTAGTGCTGGCAAACGATTAATCAGGATTAATCACATTCAAAACAAGTTTTTGCTTACATAATGTATTTATGTGTATATATTTATATATATATTAAAAACACATACAGTACATTGAAAATATTGACACATGTACACACATATATATTTAAAGGTGCCATAGAATGCATTGAGGGAATATTTTAAATTGTTCTCTGATATGTACATAGAAGGTATGTAGCTTA
>JAUMHQ010000082.1:14694249-14723426 GCA_032361165.1 Enteromius paludinosus
TTATGTCCATGTACTGAACTGTTATTATTCAACCATGCCAAGGTACATTCAGTTTTCCATTCTATGGCACCTTTAATATATAAACATATTTTTAATATATATATATATGCATGTGTTTTTATTTTATATATACACTTTTGAATGCAATGAATCATGATTAATCGTTTTCCAGCACTAATTATTATTCATTTCCTCATTCATTCATCCCTATAAATACCCATTTATATAATTTTCTATTTATATAATCTATCTATCTATCTAAGTACATCCATAAACTGAATTTAAATAAGACATAAAATAATATTAATGAAAATTAATTTTATTATAATTAATGAAAATAAAATAATATTGAAATTAAAATCAAGTTCAATTTTTTTTGTATTTATTAATTTCCTGGAGTGTATTTATAAGGAAAAAGCCCACAAACTTACATGAAATTATACTGAAATTTTATTGCAACATTCACAATAATTTCCTTTTTTTTTTCAATCAAGTGTGCCTTTTACACTTTAAGAAATTTGGTTTAAGGCAAGCAGTAAATAACTATGATGTACAACTCTTTGATACTGCCTGTTACTGCAAGTAATAAAGAACGGAAAATCTCATGGTGGGTTTTCTTTCCCCTCTTTCCCCTTTTATTTTCTGAAAGGAGATTAAATATTTCTGCATGAGGAATTCTTTTTAAATCCTGCAGTGACTACTGCACTGGCCCCACACTTATTGCTTGGACACACCGAGATGCAGGGAAATCCTGAAAAGCTCCCCCTGCCCCAGCTGTCCACAATATAGGGTGAAGCAAATCAAAGTCATTTTCATGAGGAAGACAGAGAGCATGTAAAAACCTGTGTTTTATGACCTGTTGCTTCTTTACAGGTGAGATAAAGGTGTAAAACATTTTATATCGCAGTACATCAGTTCTTAATGAGAGTGTCTGCTTACATTGATTCTCATGACATCCCTACAGAGTTCATATGTAAAGATGTAAATGTGTGTTTTGGTGGGAAAGGGGCGGATATGCTTGTGTTCAGAGATGATCTCCTGACATCTCCATTGTGATCTGACGGGAAGCCGAGACTGCTAGAGTAACTCAGGACACGCATTTATGGCTGTCTGAAATAACGACTTAATTTTGGAGAAAGGCAAATGTTTTCCCACCCACTTTTCCCCCCCTGTCTTTCAAGCACACCAGCTGACTAAATCCATGAAGTCAAACACAATGTTTATCATTGCAGTAATGCTCTGTTTCAGACGAACAGCCACGATATTATCACTGCTGCATTTTTTGCATAACTCCACTTATACAAACAGCTTTTTGAAAGACTTGGAGTCATCAATCTCAGAGACCCGCGTCCAGCTTTACAATGGTGTTTTACGGCAGATGGGCTGTCCGGGAAACTCAAAGGCTCTCAAAGTCAACTTTTATTCCTTAGGGGTTTTTTTTCCCTACCAATCTTCTCCAACATGGATTTCAAACATGATTGGCGTTTCCAAGGAAAATTCGATCTTGAAGCCTCACTTGCGAGTGATTCTCCCCGTAAGCCCCGGCACCTCCTCTCTATGAACACTTAATCTTCTATGGAAACATCCGGCAGGACACTAGTCATATTAAACATACTAAGCCGTGCCCATATAGTTCCTATAATACTTTCCTACATGGCGAAGTTTAAAGAGATAATTCTGTCATCATCCACTCACCCTCCACTTGTTCCAAACCTTAAACGAAGATATTTAAAAAAAAAAAAAAAAAAAATACTATTAAAGTCAATGGGTACCGCCAACATTCTTCGCAGTATCTTCTTTTGTTCATCTCCAAAAGAAACTCATACAGGTTTTGAACAACTTGAGGGTGAAGTCTACACTGCAAAAGCATTCGTGAAATGTGTGCATCTCTGTTTTATGAAGTATCTATTGTGCGGATAAATGACGTCCTAACTCAGCTCCCGGACGCTATTGTTGAGCCTCACTTGTTTGCGACACCGGCCCATCAAACGCATCCCAGGATCCAGATCGATCCGGTGCGGGTGTCTGCTTCTGTCCCATTATCAAAGCGCTCTTACTGTACCAGACTAGAGGGGATTACGTCTAGAGACCGTAGACTAGATAGAAAGGACCTCACCGACACCCCTGGCCTCTTCAGGGACACTTGGTGGGGGACAAAAAACTTGCTTTTGTTCCCTCAGACAAAAATTAATTACTATTTTAATAACAGAGCCAGACTTGCTGAAAATCGGCTTAGAGAAATGGTGATGTAATGATTGCCGGAGAGGAGTTTTGTAAGGGGCATTGGGGGGCTGCCTCGAGGGCTCTCCAAAATCTCTATTTGCCACACTGAAAAAGTGCACAAATCAAAGCGATCTGCGGGAAAATGAAACCCACACAGTAGGTTTGAGAAAGCCGGGCTCATTGTACGAATTCCTGCGTGTCGTTGTGACATCTGCACGCAGTGTGTGCTTCCTTTACGTCTCTCGCGCACTTCAGATCGCGCAGCTGAAAGAAATCAAGCGTGTGTCGAAATTTCACAAATGCAAATAAATTTTCCGTCCGTCGGGTTCGCGCCGGCCCGCCGAGAACAAGAGGGAAAGTGATAAGCTCGTTTTTGATGAGCAACATTTCAATTTGCATGTGAACACACACGAATGGTGTTCTCTCTCTCCCTCTTTTTCCCTCCCTCGCTTTCTATTTTCTCTCCCACTCTCTCTCTTCCTGCCCCTTTCCCCTGACCGTGATTAATACACACATGTTGTACAAAGGGCTCCTTGTTAGCTTAATGGCAAGGCCTAAATGGAGACTTATATTTCCAGGATTATATCTGTATTCAATTGCAAATGATTTTTTGGGGGGACTTTTAATACCCTGCTCTCTTGTCTATGAATAATAGTATCATTTAAATGTAGCAGACACCTGGTGCAGGGAGGGGGGAGCTCAAGGCACCGAGTCTGGCTGGGCACTACTGCCAACTTCCCTCTTTCCCAGCCTTGCCTTATCCCCAACGACCAGCCTCCGATTTCACTCCCTTACCTTCAAATGCCATGCACTTGAAACTTTATTCTCCCTTCGGTAAAAAACGCAGGCTCTTCTGAAAGGGAGAGAGGGATGGAAAAAAAAAAAAAAAGCTGAAGAGATTTAAGAGAGGGAGGAAAGAAATTCTTATCAATCTTTTCTTAGATTTGGGGAAAAGTCATCTGAAGGAGCCGTGTAACGTTTCAAGGGACTTCCAATTAAATACTTAAAAAAAAAAGGTACAATAACAGAAGCCTCTCCTATACTCAACGGAGGCATTAATGCTCTTTTGTTGATTTATTGTACATTACCTTCTGAGGCCGAAGAGAAACAGGGGGTACTTTAGACGGGGGGCCATTTGTATGCGCCCTGCGTCCGTCCCGCGTACAATCCGGCCTGTATTGCGTTTTGCAAATTTATACCAGGATGTTGGTTTAGAGTGTTTCCCTGGAAAAAAAAAGAAAAGTTTTTCAAGTAAGTGTCTGCTTTCATGAGCACAAGTGACTGAAGCTTACAAACAAAGCTTTGTTTCAAAACTCACAGATGTATGGCCGGAGCATGCCTTTGTCCTCCAATGCTAAGATGTTTTTTTTGGGGTGGGGGGGGGGGGTTCTGTAGAACGCAGACAAAAAGTACTGGTGAGCACAGATATTAGACTAAGCTTTCCCAGGGCTATATTTTTCACCCAAGAGGCTCGTTTGTAGTTTGCAGGAAAACAATTAAAAACAACTATTGTTGCTCACTTGTGAGGCGGTTTGGATAAAAGAATCAGATAAATGAAAGCCATTTTTATGTTACGCGAACAAAATGACGTACGGTATCAGGGAATTTTATCCTGCCTAAAAATCTATAAAGTTGTGCCTCACATGGAAACTTAGCAGAAAACCAAGCGCACCAGTTTTATCTCGGAAAGACCTAGAAAATATCGAACGCCCTGCATTCACACCGTTTCCTCCTCAAAAGTTTTGCCGGAGTCCGTTAGCTGCTATGCAAACAGCATGTGTTGGGACTTGGCTTGCCAACGCTTCTTTTGTTGTGTCTAGACTACAGGAAATGCAAAATTGCATTTGTTTACAACCGTTAGGAAGTCAAAGCCAAGGCAACGATTAAAGAGCTGCTCCCAGGAAAAAAAGGCTCGAACACGTAGCACAGATTTTCTTTTGAGGGAGCGTGAGCGGGAATATACGAAGAGGGACTGCCTCATAAAAACATCTGTAAATCTTATCGCACTGAGCTTCATTGTTCTTATTCACCGTCCTGACATTTGCTCTTGAAGCTTGTAAGTGCTGCTGTTTTCAGATCTAATCTCGAATCAGTCATTCTCTCAGCTTTCTTAATGAGTCACATAAGGATGTGAGGGGAGGAAGTCGATCCCTAACCAGAAATTTCAGGTTACCACAGTAGTACCCTTCACTTCAATTTTTTCTATTTTGAGAGTGTTCTTCCACGATGTGCGGATTACGGCCTGTCATCTATACACCACTGCCTGCTTTCATTTGTTTGTTTAAGTTCCCTGACCATGTCTCACATATGGGACTTTATGTTTTTCACCCTTCGGGAAAATAACAGTGAATGACGCTGACCTTGTTCTGCGTTAACGGTGCAGTGAGATATGTGTCTTCTCTGTGCCATGAGAATAAGTTGATATGACTGAGCTTCACCAATTCAATGTCGGACCAGACAGACGGCAAACACCACACTGTTGACAGACTGTGTCTACGTATTTTACACTGTCTGGATATTCTGCTTATTCGCTTAAGTTTTATTTTAATTGTCAAAAACAAGTCTTAATTTAGAGCAAGCTAAAAAAAATGTATTCAGACACTCGATGGAATTAGATACAAATTATTAAACCAAGTAGCAAGAAACGATGCCAGACATTTTCTCAGAACTAACTTCACTTTTCTATGCTGAGTTCTGCAATGACTTTTAAATAACCGGTCTCAAGATCATTTTTAGTGGATGTACTGTATGAAGTCAGTTCCTCTCAAGGTGTATCTCAGCATAAAAAAACAAATATTACACTGTAGGAATTTCATACTACAACATTTGTTAACATTAAAAATAATGTATATTTATTGTTACAGCTGAAAATAGCCTTCGTATATATTTTTTTTGTGCTGTCAAATGATCAATTGCATTCAAAATAAAAAAAAATTATATTATATATATATATGTATGTGTACAGTGTATATTTATTATGTCTATATAAACACACACACATACAGTATATATTTTGAAAATGTTTGCATGTTTACACATTTAGATATTTTATGTATAAATATATTTTATATAAAAACATTTTTCTTTAATATAGACCTGCATGTGTTTGTATTTATATATACATAATAAATATAAATAATATACACGCATATATTATGTCATTATTTTGGATGTGATTGTCATTAAGAACTAATTTTGTTGCATTTCAACAAATTTTTCGGTCTAGTTTAAGTTCTTTTTAACACTTTAGGCCATTGCATATATAAAACAAATGAGTGATATATTTTGTACTAATGATAAAAATAGTCATTATTATGGTGGCCGAGACAGCTCAACGTGCTGCAACTTAAGAAAACACATGCAAACAGAAAAAAAACACATGCAAACAGAAAAAACCACATGCTAACAGAAGAAAGCACATGCAAACTGCAAATTCTCACAATGCAACAAAACACAGAATCGCGATGCAAACAGCATGGACCACAAATATATAGAGCACCTGAAATGATCTGGTTCTTTTGTTTTGCAGACTCTAGATCACCTCTGCTGGACATAATGGACATAATTATTTCAAATGAGTGATGCTGTATGTGTTTGGTGAAAGCATTTGAAAATGTCTATATATGTATAGCCACCATTTAAGCTCCAGCCTCATTTAGCGCATTCAGAGAACATCATGGTGCGCAGAGATAGTTTTAACAGAGCAAAACAGGAAGTGCCCTGAGTGACCTATAACAACAGCTGATTTAAAGCTATTTTTATCTACTTTTAAACAAAGCCGTGAGATCACAAACCCTCAGATCTCAAAGTGACGCATTCCTTACATTGAAAGTTTTCCAATAGCATCCGAAGGGAGAACGTCTTATAGGCTGTAATGAGGTAATCTCAGGTCTTCTTCCATCAGGGACATGTATGGTGACTTCTGTGCGGTTTGCCTCAAGCGTCTGTTTAAGACATGGAGAGGAAGTCACTGTTTCAGAGAGTTTACACAGATGGAGCCCACTCTTCAGTCAACACTCACATAAAAATCGAGCAAAGACTTGTTTTTTCTTTTCATTTCAGTGTACACACAGACGCTTATGGAGACACAGAGGTGCCACAGTTTGTTACGAAGAAGCTAATTCACGAGAAGTTCAGCTCATGGTGATAAAATATCACAGACGATTATTATTTTCATATGTATACAACACAACCCCCCCAAAAAAAATCCTAACAACAGATTCCGTTTTAGAACAGGATGCTTGTTTACTAACCAGATTAGATTTCATTAACGCAATCAGGCAGATCTTACTGTACTGTCCAGGTCAGTGTGACTTTTGGTATTCATTCTGCCATTAAATTAAAGTTAGACTTTGCCTTTCTGCTTCTGTTGCTCTTGGTTTACTGAACTTTTGTCTGTGGTTTTACAGCAGAATGCTGGGAGACTCACATAAGAGGTGACTCATAAACCAGGCACACACGTCCCGCTAGTCACTGTCTGTTTACTTCTGACAGCTCTTTACAATCGTTAACAGTAAATGTCACAAGCATCTGTGATCTAAGGCCAGTGGCATGCAAGAGATTGTGCCATTCATTTCTTTTACTTTGTCAAGACAGCAACAATCATGGCCCTGGGCACCTTTGCGCTCACCTTTAGTTTACGCATTCAGAGGACTATTCAATGGCAACAGGCTTAAGTCAAAGCCACTAGATGACGGATGATCATGCTAACCTGGTTTTGCATCTCTCTCAGCATGTTCAGGGAAACAGCTTCCTAATCGTTATCTTGTCCCCAGCCTCCAACTGAGAGAGTAATTTTGGACATGGAAGGTTAGATGTCCCCCCATATGCTCCTTTATTGAGCTGTCAGAGAGGTCTGACTTACAGATACACAGTGTTTATCGTTTATAGAATACATCCAAACTGAAAAAAAAACATATTTTTGTTACAAATGTATTGGTATTATAGCCAATCATACTAATTTAGTCAGTGTTACTAATTTTCATCTGGATCTAAAAAAATAGAAATAGAAAAAAAGACACATATCTCATTTTATTATCAATATGTTTTCAATTTCCTGAATTAAATGTCATTAAAAAATGTCTTGGTAGTTCCAGATGTAATAAAAAAAAAAAAAAACTTTAATACTTTATACTTTATAATTTTTTTTTTTTATGTTAAAAGTTATTCATATAATTTGTATTATTATATATATAAAAATACGAAGTGAACCATTTTTTTAAGTCATATATCAAAGTCGTTGTGGTGTTACCAACATGCCAACAGTTAATTATATCCCAGAAAGGATTTCTCTAGAACCTAATACTAATTAGGAAAAAATCATACATGCAAAAATTGCATTAATTTATTTTTTGCAAAATGCTTGTGTGCATTAAAGTTATTTTATATAGCTTTTTAGATGGTGGTTACATCATAACAATCATAATAAATCAACTAAAGAAAGACGATTTCTATTAACTTGCCACATGTATTTTCAACAGGATTTCTCAGCTTCATCATCTCAGACACTCTTATTTGTCACTGACCCATATACATTTAATACGTGTAGCAAAGACACTTTCTAACTTCGTAAGGCATATGCAGTATTTCACTTTCCTAATATGTTCCCCTAAGGACCAATAGACTGCATTATTAAACAGCGATCTACCGACCGAAGCACAGATATTATATTTGTATAAAATACGTCCTGTAATTTCAATAGCATATTTCTAAATCCGCAGACTCTCCACGTCTAACGTTAGTTTTGCAGTACCTTTGGATTAGATTACGCATTCTAAGTCACAAGATACTTCCTGTGAAGCGTTCAGAGAATCTGAGCTGACGGAGATTAAACTCATTTGTTACATGCTTTTCCTCTATAGCATGCCAATAAATGCTAATAGCAGGGTCTGTTCTTTTTCAGGTCATAAATGTAAGTGAATTACTTTGCGCCTCAAGTCTTCCCTCTGCCATCTCAGACTGCACACACTCACAGCCAGTAATTAACTACTGTTTTTACTGGCTTTACTCTTGTTTTTGCTCGTTATTCCCCCGAGAACATAGAATACATAATATCCTGTTTGTGCCTAAAATTTGCTGTCTTTCATAAAAATAGTCTGTTGTCATGACGACTTGGGTTAACAGAACTGAAACATCTTCGTTGCGAGGTTGTTTACAAAGCAAAAACTTTGTGTACGTATTCAGCGAAGAGCTTTTGCAGAAGTGTTTGTAAATGACCGTAAGTACGGGGGTGAAATCACTGCATGCGGATGCGTATCAAGCGGTGCAACTGCTGCGCTCCATACGTATATACAGTAAAAGTTGTTTTTATACAAGACTGTACCACGGTGCCGCAGAGGGACCCGTATCTCACGGCTAAAAACGTTTATTTCGCCTTAGATGTATCAGGTCCAACTGGCCTCACAATAGACCCTCACTCACCCCTCATACATTGAGATTCAGTTTCTTTTCCCAGCTCAAGTCTCTCCCGCTAGTGTCAATCACAGCCTTTATTGGTGGAAGCGGACCTGACACCCCGGACCTCATGTGAAACCATGGCCGACAGGAGGCAATAAGCCGGAGAATAGCAGCCATCTCAAAGTAGTCCTCCATTTAGCAAGTGCTTTTTTTGCTCTCTTTGCTCCAGTCCTGCATTAAAGATAGAGAAGAGAAATCAATAGAGGTTCACAGCATTAGATAAAAGTCGCGGACTTGAGAAGCAGCCGCGTTAGATGTGGTAAATTAAACCAATCAGAAATTTCCAGAGGCCCTCGGCACATAGAACAGTGCTATCTCACATCTGTCCATCTCACTGGCCCGTCTCTGCTTTGTTTGTTCTTCATGTAGTTTCGGCCTGACACTTCATTTGTTGATCTATCTGTGATGATGTGCTTTATACTCCGAGTCAAACCCTCTTCATCGTGTTTAGAGTAGGGAAAGATGTTTTTTAGCTGTGGGATATGTTCTTGGTTAAAAAGCTGCATTCGGGGCTAAAAGGAACGGAGAAATTGCATGGACCATGAAAAGATTCTGTTTAAATGGACAGAAAATTATAAATCTCAATAAACACAGACTTGGAGAGAATTCTTTCTTTTTTTGTCCAGCGGAAAACAACTCTTGAATCGCACGCTTGAACTGAAACACTGTTGTTCTACACCAATCATTTACTTGTTCATCACAGCTATTTTTGTGAAGCTATAATCCTCGCAGGTGAGCCGGTGATACAGAGTAGAAAAAGCGATCATCTTTGACGATTAGTTCATTTAAATCTGCCTTGTCGCATATTTATGAAAGCAGATGGGGAATGTGAGGAAAAACAGCATGAAAAATAAAACAAAAACACAATTAACAACCGCACGGGCAAATATTCCCTGTAGGTACAAACATTATGGGGGTTTCATATGCAGAATTTTAAATATTTTGTCCTTCTAGGCGCTCTTCTTCGTCTGATCATTTTGTTTCATTTTGAAAAGCCTGTTCCTAATCCTACATGGCATGGATAACAGAAAAGCTGGGATAACAGCAGCCGTTTTAAAGACTTCCCTTGGGGGTGGATTTTGACAATTCCCACCACTTTGTAATTTTATTGATAATGAAGAGGATGGCGAGGAAGGGACTTTTGATTTTTGCCAGAAAAGCTAGTTAAGGACAATCAATAGTACATCATTGGGAGAGTTTTGTGATAAAAGCCCTCGGTTACCCTGGCAATCCATCACTTGGCCATACAGATAGGTCAAACGAAATTATATTGCGCTTATCTCTCTACACCAGAAGAGTAACAGAGACGCCGATCAATAGGCTTATATATTGTTCTACTTGTGTTGTAATGGAAATGATGTATCGCTGATTTAGAGCCCTTTGGCCGCTATACACCAGCGATACTGGTCAGATGTGAATGTTGTCTGATCCCTTGAGAGCAGCTCAATATCATGATAGACACATAACTGAAGTTTACTGTGTTAGGTTTATATGGCACGAAATAAGCACCATATCTCATTTTTTTGATCCTTATGAAGTCGGTTTCCTATCAGATGTTAGAAGTTAGGCAAAAAGTAAACAGAGCAGGTTGAACAGGGCTCCATCGTTCTGTGAAATCCTAGTGGTCGCCTAATGCAATAAGCTCACACAGAACAACCCTCCTGCATCTCTCCAGGAGACTTGTGCTGGGGTTTACACGCACATTTGCAGCTGAAAATCCGCGAACGCCCGTTTCAGTTCAGCTCCTACACGAAGACATGCACCTTATGGGACTCTGGATTCCGCAGGAACGCGCATAGTTTTGAATTGGATCAACTATGGAGGATGCGTCCTCGGCATGAGCGAAGACGGACCGTCCGAGAACAGAACGAACGGTGTTTGCTGCCAACATACTGCTAAACAGTGTGCGAATCATCGTTCCTGACGTTCCTCTCGTAACTTTAACGATTTCGAGCGCGTTCTGTGCAGGTTCCTCTCAGGAAACCGAATTGTTTTTTTTTTCCCGTCATACAAAATTTAAAACGTGAAAACTTTTAAAACACTTTTTTTGTGATATACTTGTGTGGAAAGCCATACATTACGGCAGGGCTTATGTTTTGTCGACGTACCGTCCCGAACAGATCCTAAAGGAAAGCGTTCAAGCAGCCTACTGTTGCTATGGTGACCTCCTCAGGCGAACGCGGCTATTTAGTAACTTTTGTGGCACTGTTTGAAAGAATATCAGCCGTTAAAATTTAAATATTTAAAATTTTCAAAATTAAAAACCGTTATTTTAACCTCCTCAATCATACTAACCGAAACCTTTAAATAACAGCCAGCTATTTACTGCTTTTATGATAGGTAGCTAGACATTCGCCTGTCAGAACAAACTTTTCTTGCGTAGATATAAAAATTAAGCAAAACTTCGGAAAGCTATGCTTAAACTAGAATCAATACACCTCGAAAAAAGCGTGTTTTAAAGGTGCTTGAATGTAACTCATGCTGTCATTTATTTGAAAAGAAGGCGTGTGAGCGTGACAAGACTGGTTTTCCGTACTTACGGTGATGTTTTACAAACTACGGATGGACTTTACGCCATGTGAAGTGCCACCAGAGCTGTAGACGCACTTGTTTGCGTCCAGTTTGTGGTCCTACGTGAACAGAGAGCAAAAGGGGGAAAAGTGAGGAAGTGAAACGGGCTAATTACTCAGTCCATCCCTCATTTCCATATCCAGAGAGAGTGTCTACTGGCGCGCGGCCAATCCCTCATGCAGCGCAACGTAATACATGACCCTCTATCATTATAACGCCGACATGCGCAATCTGCACAACGGTAACAACATCTAATATCTCTTATTCACTGACCCCGGGACTGTACGGGACTGCCTGCGTCCGATGTTTCTGCAGATCGGAGCGCCGACGCGAAGCGCAAAGACATGTCCCGAAGAAAGCAAGCGAAACCTCAGCATCTCAGATCGGACGAAGAAGGAGCACAGTCGGATAAAAGTCCGGATAACGGTATGTGAACTGAAATACGAGTCTTTAATTTGGCTTTTTTGGTACAAGTTTCTTTCGTCAGAATTTCGCGATGTTTTATGGTTCTTTTCGAGTGATGATGAAAACACGCTGTGGGATGCATGGCAGGGAACGGACACTTTGAACATAGAAAGAATCTTAGGAGTAAAAAGAACTTGATTTAGTAAGCATATGCAAGGCATATGTAAGTTTATACCTCGCTGTGAGTTAGATGGAACTCAAAGTTTTACACGCTTAAAAAATAAAATAGTTCTTCGAGGGTTCTTACGTTCAACAGAGAGCCATTTTAACTGTATATGGTTCTTTGGAGATTAAAAAAGTTATTAATGTTAGGTTTCCATGTGATTTAAAACACCGGTATGTAGATGTTCTCTAAAGAATCAAATAAAAAGTTACACGTGGAGATTTCCTTGTAAAATTCTATTCGAACCTTCATTTTTAAGAGTGCATCATAAAACACGCGTAAAGTGCGTTTATATTCCTACTAACGTTACATACAAATGTGTGCTTTTGGGGGGGTTTTTGTGTTAAACGTTCATTATGTGTCGTTTCACAAAAATAGCAAACCCTTTTTTTCTAAATAGCGAATCCCTAATTTCTAGTGTCTTTTCAGTAGGCTATTCTTGCTCCTGTTAAATTCTTTAAAAGTAATTTAGCATTTAAGGGTATGTGCTCAGCGATTTCATTTGCTTAATTAGGGACGGTACACGTAGGCCTATAGGCCATATTTATTTATTTTTTGTTTCATATAGGCTAGACAGTTTTTTTTTTTTTTTTTTAAGAAAATTGATTTAGCTAACATGATTTAAAATGAATTAATTAGGCTATAATCAGTAACGGTAGATTAGAGCTGTGCATCTATTCGTGCTTTCCAAAATAAAGAATTGCAAAACCTTCAAAAGTGTCCCATTGCAAGACCCAAACAAAACCTTCAACATTCGTCTGTTTGCGTGAGAATAATTCCTTTTGTCATGGTAATGAAGTTACTTACGTGCCCACGTGAAAAATCCTCACACTTAGTTTGGTGTGGAAGTTGTGTCTTCATTTAAACCGTGTTAAAGTATTTACTGCAACACAAAGATCGACCTAAAACACGAGAATCAGAGTATGGTTTGAAAACACACACTGAAAGACGTTTATTGTTCTTCAGATCATTTTTTAATCAGATGAATTCATTGTAATCAGGCCTGATCTGCTAGAAGAGTAATTAAAGGATTCAAATGAAAACCTGCTGCAACAATGTTGAAGTAGAAATAATGAATTATTGTGAACGTCGTTTACATAAACTATAAACTGTGGTTTAGCTTTTTTCTAGCATTTAATACAATAAAATGACTGCTTTAGTCAACATTTTTTTCAAACCTCTGAACAAATGTTTTTGTTTTTTTTAATAAAACATCTTTACATGTAATGTCCAATAAGTGCAGACATTTAAGATGAAGTTCAAACACACTGTATTTCAAGAAAATATTACTAACAAACTAAAGTAACTTGGGAACACCATCTTTAATTTTTATCTGTTAAAAGACTATTTGTGCTTATTGTTTTCTAATAAAATTAAAGATAAATTATGCTTATATTTTAAATTAATTAAAAAAATGAAAAACAAATAATAATCATTTGACATCACAGTTTTATCTACGTGTGCAATATGTACTTAGCTGATTGTTTTCTCTCATTTTGTCGACGTCAACACCATCATTTTGACTTTCGTGTTTGCCTTTGTACATCTTTCAGCTCGCCTTCAAATGCCATTTATCAGGCCTCTACAGTAACGACTGTCTAATAGCATTTTAGCTCTCTTCTTTTGGGGCCTGAGAAATTTATTCTAAGACTCTTACGTGGTAACCTTTGTCTGTCTCATGTCGAAATGATCCAGCTAGCTACCAAAACCACGGTTACCAGCTGAGCACCCTAGGAATCTCACAAGTTTTTTAATCTTTGCTGTGGCTCATGCTGCAGGGCCTCACATAATGTCTTTTTCTGATTTAAGAATTTGTTATATCTGTCTCACGAACACAGTTTTGTCCGTCTTTTCTCTGGGGTGAAAAGCAATTTTTTTGGTAATTCTATTTAGGCTATTTTAGTAAATGCTTATATCTATGTGAACTAATCTGTGCACATTTTAAGATTTGCAGCACGGCCCTAAGTTAATTGGTCGCCTCACTAGATCGTTTTCAGTTAGCTCTCACCTTTCCGTGTTAAGGGTTTTCAGACCACCCACACAGTTACTGGAATTAGACGAGCAAATGACCCACATTGTAACTACTCTGAGGAAGGCTCACAAAAACTGAGAAGAAACACAACAACACCTGACCACAAAATTATTCCAGATATTCTGTTATCCTCTCTTCACTCATTTCTCTTTCTCACTTTTTGGAAATTATTATCCAGCAATGTTTTTATTTAGAAAGATATTCAGTGGTGCTACATCAGGGAGATAAAAGGGGTGATGGAGAAACACACAGTGAATACAATTTCCACTGCATTTTATATTACTATTAAATATGATGAAAAGATTAAGGAAAAAAAAAAGAAAGAGAAGGAGTTAAAAAAGAAAAGAAAAAAATGCACACACACACACAAATACAAACAGACAAACAATATAAGGAAGTAATGGCTTACTTGTTTTTCTGTTTAAACTTGCCATCTTACTAAGCTTATTATGCGTAAATCTATTTGCGTAGATTTTCCTCCGAAAAATTCTGACAAGTGCATAAATTATCCAAACCCAACCCCTCAAGCGCTCATCAGTGAACCAACAACCTATAACAGTTTAAGTTGATATAACCTTAGTCTTTTAAATGTAATCTAAATGCAAATATCAAAACAAAAAATCTTTTTAAATGCTGCTTATTTATTATTTATCATTTTTGGCTTTCATGATCATTAAAATTTGATTAGAAGTTAACATTTTTTTCAAGCTGTGTATTCTTGTTCAATAATGATATGCTTAAATTTTGATAACGTCCTTGTTATTATATGATTTACTGATTGGATGAGCACTGAACTGATTTCTTTAAAGATTAATACACTTCTAGTGAAAACACTCACTTCTTTTTTTATGATCAAATATGACATGATTTGAAACCATTTGAATCCAATGGGGCTTTTTACACATTTAGAGATGAAACCATTTTGTCAAGGTTGTACACCTTTAGCAGTGAGAGATAACTGTTTCACTCAACAATGTCAAGTGGAGAGGAATTAGTTCTTCAAATTCATCAGGAAATAAGAGTGTTTGATAGCAATGGAGAGTTCAGATTAGTCAATCAAAGACTCAATTTGCCCTCAACTGACAGTGCAGCTGTGAATTGTATAAAAACATTGGAAATCAATATCCCCTATAGAATTTCATTAAGCTCCCGTATATTCAATAGATAGGTCGCATAATTTGATGGATTGTGCAAAGAAAATTATCGTCTGAGTCTTTGGAGCATGAGCACAAAGAGGCTGACTTTCAGTAATTGGTAAAGTGGTACAATTGATTTAGTTTATCTATATTGTTCACTCCTCCAAGAATAGCTGTGAAAAATCTATCATCTCAGAAATTTCTATTCACACGCTTTCTGTCTGTGTCTTTATCTCCCAGCGCTTCTGTTGAGGGGAGGAGATGAGGAGGACAGCGGCACGGAGAGCCGCAGCGGAGGAGAAGAGACGCACGTGTGCGAGAGGTGCTGTGCTGAATTCTTCAAGTGGTCCGAAATGCTGGAGCACCAGCAGAAGTGCACGGAAGACCCCCCTGTGCTGATAGTAAAGGAGACCGAAGAGAAGGCCATTTCCCGAGGATCGCCGACAGAGTCCCTCTTGAGTGCCCACAGTGACTCAGCAGAAATGGAGGTCAGTGAGCTCGGCTCTGAGCTGGCTGAGAAAGTCGACGAGATGGCCGAGGAAGCGCACATCATCGACCTGAATGAACAAATGGATATAAGTTTGCCCGAGCATAAAACATCAAACCTCAGCCCTCTACCGCTTGACAATGAAGATGCCACCTCTTCGCCTGCACCACTTGTTACCAATCACTATGACATGCCCAGCACCAATGTGACCCTGGAGATCCTTCACAGCACTCGAGTGGCCGTTGCTCAGTTTTCCCAGAGCATTCACTGTGCGGGGTCTGCAGGCAAGCTGAACTCAGCTGTGATACCCATGATTCTGGAGCAGTTGATGGCGCTGCAGCAGCAGCAGGTTCAGCAATTACAGCTCATTGAGCAGATCCGCAGCCAGGTCGCTGTAATGAATAGGCAGCCTACGCAAGCCGCCCTTAATCCTGCCTCAAAAAGCCTGCCCTCTGACTCTAACACTTACAATTTCCAGGGCATCGCTCCACCCCCTGTACTTCCATTATCTGGGGTCATGCCCTCTGCAGTGAATGGGCAGGCTTCTGTATCCCAGGCATCTATGCTTGCGAGGCCACCGTTGCTGTCTTCCCAGTCAAGCAATGGACAAATCAGCTCTAGAGCACTGGAGAGCGCCACTGCTTCCGTAACAAGTTCCAGCCCTCATCTCTTCAGCTACAGCGGGGCTTCCCCGCTCTTGCCCACCTGTAGCGGATCGCATTCTAGCGCTAGTAACACCCAGTCCATAAGCACTCCCAGCCCACTATCAGCTGGCCAGAGTAGCCTCCTTAGCCCTTCTGCCAACCTACCATTACTACCTCAAAGCCCTCCCAACGGAGTCATATTTCCCAATCCACTGGCCAGTATCGCAGCCACTGCCAGTGCCTTAGACCCACTCGCTGCTATGATGAAGTACCGTAAGGGCAAACTGCCCAGCGTCTCAATGTTTGACAGCAAGCCCAGTTCCGAGGACCCATTCTTTAAGCACAAGTGTAGGTTCTGCGCTAAAGTGTTCGGCAGTGACAGCGCCTTGCAGATCCACTTGCGCTCGCACACAGGCGAAAGGCCTTTCAAATGCAACATTTGTGGCAACCGTTTCTCGACAAAGGGAAACCTCAAAGTCCACTTCCAAAGGCACAAGGAGAAGTACCCTCATGTGCAGATGAACCCGTACCCGGTCCCAGAATACCTTGACAATATCCCTACCAGTTCCGGGATCCCCTATGGGATGTCTTTTCCTCCGGAGAAGACAGGACCCACTTGGTTAGACAGCAAGCCTGTTCTTCCGACAGTGCCGTCCTCAGTGGGTCTGCAGTTGCCGCCCACAGTACCGGTTATTGAAAGCTTAAGTGATTCCTTTACAAGCACACCCTCCGAAAGATCTCCACATAGGCCGTCGCCAGCCAGAGGAGAACTTGCACCATCCTCGCCCAATCCCACCGGCACTGAGACAGATATGTCCACCATTGCGGCTTCCCCTAAACCGAACAGAGAAGGAGAGATCACGCATAGCTTTAACACAGAAGAAGTGCACCTGCCATCAAACAGTATGACTGGAAACGCTAACAACCCCAACATCCTGCTTCCGCAGTCCACGTCCACAGAAAAACCCGTTAAGGTGAATGTAACAGAGTCCACCGAGGCTCCTTCAGCTGATAATATGTCGTCCTCTCCTCCACTCGTCTTGGATCAGTTCAAGGCCAAGTTCCCATTTGGTGGTCTCCAAGAGTCTATGCAAACATCTGAGACGTCGAAGCTCCAGCAGCTTGTGGAAAACATTGACAAAAAGATGATGGAGCCCAATCAGTGTGTTATCTGTCACCGCGTGCTAAGCTGTCAGAGCGCGCTGAAGATGCACTACCGCATCCATACAGGAGAGAGGCCATTTAAATGCAAGGTTTGTGGACGAGCGTTCACCACAAAGGGTAACTTAAAGACACACTTTGGTGTCCACCGTGCAAAGCCTCCTCTTCGGATTCAGCATTCGTGCCCGATCTGTCAGAAGAAGTTCACGAATGCAGTCGTGTTACAGCAGCACATACGCATGCACATGGGTGGGCAGATTCCAAACACTCCTCTGGCTGAAGCCATCTACGAGAAAGATACAGATATGGAGAGTTTTGACAGCATGAGCACTTATGATGATGACTGTCTTGACGATATTTCATTTGAAGAAGAAGGGGATGTTTTGGAGAACAATGAAAACACCCTGAGCTCGTTTTCAGACAGTCCACCGCCCATCTCATCTCTTCCAACCAGTGTATCAGAAACTCAGAGCTTAGGGGACGACTTATCCATCAGTCTCAGCCAATCAAATGGAAAAATGATGGTCAGGTGCGGACCTTTGGATAACGATCTTCATGCTCTGGGCTCCACCACCACTGGTGAGATAGAGAACCTCAGCATGAAAACTAGTTTAATGCCACATTCGTCTAGTTCTATTCACATTTCACCCTATGCCAACAGTCAACCTGAGGGCCAACATGAGCACTTAGTCTCTCTAAACCTCTCCTTTAAAGTCCCAGAGGCGACATCGATAGTAAAATCTGAAACAACAGATTGTCCTGCAGCAAATACAGTCAACGAGGTGACTGTTCATCAAACAGGAATCCAGCCTATCAACTCTACAGTCAAGAAAGAAAACCTTTTCAACATGCAGTGTTTCAGTAAGGAACATGGTAAGTTAAAACTGCTATATGATACCAGTGTACACTAAAAAATGCTCAGTGAACCTAATAAAATGAAGAAAAGGTTATTTTAGGTTTTTACAAGACTAGAACATGTCCATTAAAACAAGTAATGTTTCGTAGAGCATACCTAAATTTATGTGCTTGTGTTAGAGAGCAGCATACTAAACATAACATTTATCATTATTATTAAATGAAATGCATGGCATGAACGAGTAAGAAGAACCCAGTCTCAGTACTGGCGTAAGCAGTTATTCTTACTGAGCGAAGCAACACACACACACCGTAGTCATCATGTAGCCCACAGCCTAAATACGAGCTCCACTCTTTAGAACAAAAGTGACCACACAAAGACTACAAAATAAAAAAATAAAAAACTCTTCTAAATCTATAACCGAACATCAAACATCAGCAGTATTTCCTTTTACTCAGAAACACACAACATTATTTTTTTTGTAATGTATTCTGTTAGTGCAGTAATATGCTAAGCATGCAGGGAATTAAAATTCCACTGTCCGGTTATGTCAACAAAAATGATTCATGTACAGTAATCTCCACACAATTTTATTATTTCATATTTGGAAATAATGAAATTGTGTTGTGGTAAAATGTTCAAAAAAAAAAAATTCTTGCCAAAAATCTGTTCCTTTTGAATTACTTTGAAGGTGAAGTGTGTGGTTTTTTTAACCTCCTATCCTAGCTAAATATGCAGAGACAACTGTAAGTAAGCCGTATTCAGTTCACCAGAAATGTGTAAACATTGTGGTGCTACACCATGCCTGACACCGCAACATATCTCAACCAATGCTGTGAGTTTGGAGCTGGACTAGTCTGTTTTTTCAAGAAGAAATGTCACAAATGTCATTATCAATATCATATATATAAATGATTCATTATTATTAAATTTGAACACTGCAATTCTGTTTGGCATTCTGTGGCAAGAAAAGACACAATTCATCTGAATACATAGCATCATGGTATTTGTGTGTTTAAGAACACTGCTTATTTCATATTATTTTTTAAATTTATTTTCAGAAAATACTCAAAGGTCTACTGAACAGGATACTAAAAACTCGCCGACTGCAGTGAAACTGGAGATGAATGCTTGCAATAGACCATACATGCTAAAAGAAGGGCCTTTCCCTGCGTTCGGCCTGCAGTCTCCCACCTCGCGCTCTGAGGTGATGATACCGGCCGTCACCTCACTCACTGGACCACCCCCTCCCAGACGGACCCCTAAGCAACACAACTGCAGAGCATGTGGGAAGAACTTCTCTTCTGCTAGTGCCTTGCAGATCCACGAGCGCACACACACGGGTGAAAAACCTTTCGGCTGCTCTGTCTGCGGTCGAGCGTTCACAACCAAGGGTAATCTCAAGGTATGTGTGATCATGGTTTTATTATATTAGTACCTTAAATGCTATGTGAGCTTTTAAATTATGTTTGCATTTTTTAATTAAACATATTATTTGCTTTTATTTATTTCATGTATTTTTATACCTAAATGCTTACCATTGTTGAATTGCGTTATGATCCCAAGATGTAAAAAGCTATTGTGCATGTGTGGACCCGAGGCAGCCACATTCCCCCTCTCTCTGCCTTTACAGTCGATTATTAACCATGCTGTCAATCAAAAAAATATATATATTTGAAATGCACATGGTGGTTGGCACAAAATGGGTCATTTTTGTAATTTACATAAAGACAAACGATTTTTTTGTACTGATTTTGTTTCATTTCTGTTTGTCTACAGGTGCACATGGGCACCCATATGTGGAATAACACTCCTGCCCGTAGAGGTAGACGTCTGTCTGTGGAAAACCCAATTGCTCTACTGGGAGGTGATGCCCTGAAATTCAGCGAAGCATTTCAGAAGGATTTAGCAGCGCGGGCCATGAATGTGGACCAAAACTTCTGGAGCCGATATGCAGCAGCTATAACTAATGGCTTAGCAATGAGGAACAATGAAATATCCGTCATTCAGAGTGGAGGAGTCCCCCAGCTTCCTGCCATTACTGTGGCCACGGACAAGGCTAGCACTGGAAACAGCCCACCAATCACAGCCATGGAAAAAACAGGCTTAGAAAGGGGTGCTGGACAACACTTCTCCATGATGATTGATGACAAAAAAGACATTGGAATCAATTAATGTAAAGGTGACATATTCATTGAAAATTTAAACGTGTCTTGATTTTTTTTAAAAACCAGAATAAACTCTTTAGAATGTGCTTGATTCATGTGGGAAAAGATTCAGTTTATCTTATGCTATAACGGCACTTGTTTTTTATTTTATTGTTTAAAACTGGGGCCACGGATAGTTTTTTAATTATGTCCACTGACTGAAACCTTACACTTGATCCAAGGGCATTGCTTTGAGTTGAAATGATTATTTTATGTTGTACATATGTATTTTATTTGATTTGTTTTTACCATCTGATTTTACTGTTAAGCATCGCTCTATTCATGGGAAAGGGAACATCTTTGCATATATAATAGAAACTTTTCATTCCCAAATTGTGGTCTTAATATTGCTACAGCTGAAAGTGTGTAACTTAAATCCCTGAGCAAAAGATAAAGAGACAATTCAGAGGCTTTGAAAAGAGATGTATTATTCTTTGACATCCCACTGCTTTGCTGCTATGCATTGGATGCAAACCGTTTATTTTCATGCAAATGAAGTACACCACCATGAAAGCTAGCATCATTTTAGCTGCTAAACGTTCCATACCAGCCTATGCTATGTTATTATTAATGCTAGTTATATATGTTTTATGCTGTTCTCTGCCTTATTTTCTTTTACATGCAAAATTAATTAGTGGGCCAACATGAGACCATGAAGTATAATATGACTGCTAATGAAGATCTTGCATTAAAAACACCTTTCACACACTTCAGTTCGAGGTATCGATGAAGCCCTTGTGATGCATCGGAACGTGCTGCAGGACAATTCTATTTCACAATTTAGAGGTGTGTTTTCCTATCAAGAACAAAATAAATAAATGTTCCCAGAAACATTCCTGTACAAGGGAAAAGAAAAAGTGAAACCAATATACTTGTCTGTAATGGTAGCTTATGTCTTATTTACTAAGCGTGTCATGTCAGGTCATTTTAGTGTTTTTTTATTTTATTTTGTAGTGATATTTTCCTTATATAATATATTGTTTAGTGTTGGGGAAAAAACATAAAAATATGAACGAGCAGTTTTTTCATAAGATAGGTAATGGTGAAACAAGGGATTCGATGTGTCCTCTGCATGAAAAGGAGACACTATTTTTGTACTCAGATACATTATAACGAATAAAAAAAGTACACCAGGTTTGCTTTTCTGTCTGCACATCAGTATTTTTACATGGAACAAATGAGGTGGTGTCTCAAACACGATGACTGAACTGGATTTAATTCTAAGATGCAATATTGCTGCCACCCTCAATAAATAAATCATAAACGAAATATTTTCTTTGTGTCTCCTTATTTTGTATTATTTAACCATATGTGCCTCACTCTTCATCTTTTTCTGAGTGTCGGTTTATGCTTGTGTTGTGACAAACTTTGGTCAGACGTTACTTTTATAAAAAAGCCTAATTAAATAATTAGTTACTGTTTAGTTACAACGCAAAATGTTGAAACACAAGGCAAGGCAAGCCCATAAATTCAACTAAGTAACGCATTAAAGCGCCAAAAAATAAAATTCCTTCAGAATCACATTTCCAGTATACGGCACATATCTACCGGATGTGACGACATTCATACGTAACCGAGGAAAGATGGCAGACGGCATCCCTTTGAATCCTGTACGGAAGAATTCTAGAAAAACTGCGTATTATAATGCTGGCAGACCTGCCAGGTATGTAGACGGCTGGATATTCGCCTCAAACACCTATTTTAAACACAAGACAGTCATTGGAGTTGTTACAATAACGTCTGCGTTAATATCGGGTTTGTTTACACCACGGTTCCGGGGTTGAGTGCTAACGGGCTAACGCTAGCGGCAGTGTAAACTCAGCAGCGCGAGCTGTCAGTGTCAGATTACAGATGATAGGACATGAGAGGATACAAGACTCCCCGAGAGATGCGATATAATCATGTGAGATGTTTGTCACTTCGGTTCCTACTCGGTAGACGTCTTATTAGGTACATCCATTGGGGCGTATTATAACAAGCTCATGAGATATTCTGCTGGTGTAAATTTCTAAAACGCTTAACGTGGCTTACACACCTAAAAACCCACGAGGGAAACCCGAATCTCTGTCAAACCTTCCTTGTAATAATCACTAACTACTATCAAATGAAGGATTCCATATTCGACAGATAAAGTCAATAATATCACGTTAAGCGTTTTCTCCCCCTTAAAGTCCATTGTAAGAGCTTAACGTGGTTTAACATACCTTAACAACAACCATGGAAAACAAAACTTCTGTCTAATTTTACTTCTTATAAAGATTTGCCACTGTCAAAAGAACAAGCTCTTATTCGGCTTATAAAGTGAATAATATTACGTTAAGCGTTGGCTATGGGGGTGAACACTTAAAATTATATTATTAACTTTATAAACTGAATAAGAGCTTGTTCTTTTGACAGTGGTAATTCTTTATAGGAAGTAAAATTAGACAGAAGTTTGGTTTCTCCTGGTTGTTGTTAAGTATTAAGCCACGTTAAGCTGTTGGAATGGACCTCTTTGGGGGAGAAAATGCTTATCGTGATATTATTATTCATTATTTTGACAGTAGTTAGTGATTATAATAAGGAAGGTTTGACAGAAATGTGGGTTTCCCTCGTCAGTTTTTAGGTGCTTTAAGAGTTTTTCACGTTAAGCGCTTTAGAATGTCCCCTTTTAAGCACATTTATGGAGAGCCTCGTATCAATTAACGTAGAATATGTCTGTGGAACAATCCAGAAACATCACAAAACACAATTCACTAGCTTCAGGTACGTTCATAAATGTCCTAGCTTTTGGTTTATCATTAGAGCGGGCTTTGTTCTATCAATAGCATATCTTATACAGCATCTCTTTCGCTTTAGGTATATGAAGAAGGTCTTCTGATGCTGAGCTTGACAAGATATCACTGTTTTCCCACGGTTTATGCGAGATGTCAAAGATATTCATTTAGAAACTAATGTCCATCTGGTTTTCCTGAACCTCATAAACAGCCTAACAGCAGACAGGATCTGTATTTATGGCATCCAGCTGTTTGTCAAATGCTGACAGTCTAAGGACCACTTGTGACATTGCTGCTCGAGAGCATGGACCAAAACCAAAGTGATTGCTTAATTTGATTTCATTGTTTGGGGTAATGCTATTGCACATAATCACTTTGTGAATTGTTTTGTGTTTTATTGAGGAGGAAAGAGGAGAGCAGAAGAACTGACCACAGTTAGGAGAGATTAATTGGACCACCAGCTATGCTTGGCTCATACTTTGCTTATTCTGGTGTCCTTCTTGATTTATATGGGTGGTTAAGCAGATTTGATGGTGATCTGATTTCTTTTATCATACAATTGAATACAAATATCAGCGGTGGGCCTGCGGGCTTCGAATGGCTTGCGTTGGCCCTGCTAGACTCTTATCATTTTATGATTACAACGGTCAGCTAACTTGACTGTTGTCGAGACGGGTTAGCCTAAAAGCATTTTTAAGCGACATCAAAGGCTAAAATGCACATGTCAGAGTGATGTGTTTTTGTTGACATACCTCAATAATAACTTGCCTGTTGTGGCAGGAACCGATTAGCCTTTGTAGAGCTGATATTTGTCATTTCCAATTAGTTTAAAGTCTTGTATAACGGTGAATCTCACGAAACTTGTCAAGAACATGTCTGGACCATATTTTGTGCCAAACTCATTGAGTCAATGAGAAATTATTATCCAGAACCAGTTTTTGAGCAGTTTCTGAAACAGTTGAAACACATAACAAACATGCAGCTTTTCGTTTCTCAAGACATTAATAATTAATTGATCGACTGGATTATTAGGATGCTTTTATCAGCTCATTCTGATGGCACCCATTAACTACAGAGGATCCACTGGGGAATGCTAAATTTCATCGTCTGTACATTTACTACACCTTAGATGTGTACATTTAAATTTTTAAGTGGACTGTTCTTTTAATAAGCTGAGAGATTTCGGTTTCTCCGTTGAAAGTCCAATCAACCAAAGCGTTTAGGATTTGAAAACTAATAGTCACTTTATATGAGGATCAGATTTAATTTAGGCTTTTAACATATAACGTTGACCAACAACATGCGTCAAGCACTTGAAACATGGTCAAACATGCTTGATTTTTAAGCAGATTTAGTGTTGATCTGATTTCTTTTATCATACAGTTTAGAGTCCGACCGATAAAGGATTTTGAAGGCCGATACCGATATTTGTTGATTTTATAATCCAATATATCGGCCGATATTTATTTATTTATTTATTTATTTAATTTCAGAAATGCTGCCAGTTCTGATAAATAAACTGTATAAAAATACAAACTTAAGATTTGAAACGTAAAGTCCTTTTACGTAAAGTAAACCTAAACAACAACTAGGGTTGGGTCGATAGAAGAAGCCATCGTCCATCGCCGATGGCCGATAGACATCACGATGCTGAGCCGGCACCGTGATCGTCCGCCCGCTGTCGCAGCAGCAACCAGCTCGCGAAAAACACACTTAATCTATGGCAGGATTGGCGGCAGATCTAATGGCATTAATAATTGAGTGCAGCACTGATGCTGGCGAGCGCAGTAAATCATTTCCGCGAGAGGAAAACAGATGTACATGTGAAGAAACGGGGCGCGCGAGCTCATTTCAAACCCTTGCGAGCGCTTGATGTGTCATCCGCGCGCAATTCAAGCACTCGCACACGATCATCCCTGCGCTCGATCTTCTCTCACCTGCTCGCACAAACACTGTTTACGTCATTTTTCTCATTTGTTGGGCGGGGCTTGGTTTTTTAGTTACAACTAAACAACCCCATAAACCCCACCCCCCCAAAAAACCGCCGCCTATGTTTCACATTAGACATCGTACGATGCCAAATTGGTCGACATCGGCCAACCCTAACAACAACAACCAAATCAAAGCTACCAGTTTTAAAAGCTTCATAAATATAACTTTGAATAGGACTGGAGACAAATTCTGATAAATAACAACAACAGCTAAATATAAGTTGCTAACAGTATATGAGGTAGTGTACTGAATCAGTCAATCCTCAATAGCTCCAGTCCAGCAGGGGAGGCTTTTAGTACAAGAATAGTTATTTGTAGTTAGAGCTGCACGGTTCTGGATAAAATGAGAATCACAATTTTTTTTCTTAGAATAAAGATCACAATTATTTTTTTTTTTAAGATTTACACCTGAAAAATAGGTTATCAAACAGCAGTAAAATAGCAGTTAAATAAGACAAGAAATTAAATGTAAAATTATGTAAAAAAAAAAAAAAAAAATTAAACTTTAACATTTTTTATATATATAAATATTTTTAGATGTGACAACTGTATTGTTTGTTTGGTAATTATAGATGTGAATTGATGTGAGACAAAAGGATGAAGCTGATGGGCTGGTTCTTGACACATGACCCGCGGTGCGCTTGGCAAGCTGAAATGCGTCTGGAAAAAATTAACGCGTCGCTTCCATTGTGAGTGTGCAAAATGCGCCTTTACATTTGAAATAATGGACTCGAGCACGCAAAAGACGACACATGTGAACGGTCCCTAAAAGCACAGTTGGCACGCGCTGCTCCTACCCTGCATATGCACGCTTCCGTCCGCGCTCTTCTGAGATTAAGTATACTTCCAAGCTGCGCGGACGCGGATGTGCGCGAGACGGAATGGAACTGCGCAAAACCGCATGTGACGCCAGGCGTCATCACGGCTGCTGTGAGTGATTGCCTGTTATCTCGAGATCAGACGGTTCTGCTCGTCTCCTGTACTTGAAAATATAATTGGCTGAATCGTATAAATGCAAGATTAAGATCGTGTGGGGGGGGTCGAATCGAGATCGCGATCTTTTAACGATTAATTGTGCAGCTCTATTTGTAGTTCAGTGTTCACAGAAATATTATTGTCATCAAAATATATTAAAGTTCTGATAAATAAAATGTTTAAAAATAGAAACTTTAGATAACAACAACAACCAAATCAAAGTTAACAGTACGGGTGTTTCGTCCGTTTTTATTTTATTTTTTGAAATATTAATTTATCGGCCATTATAAATGCCGATACCGATAGTTTGGAAAATGCCTAATATCGGGCTCTAATACAGTTGCAGTAATCATCACTACATTATGTGGACGTCCATGTGTTGCAGAGGATCAGATATGATTCACAGTCACTGAACTCTCACATGTATTTCTTTCTAACTCATTCTATTAGAGGAAAAGGGAGTGTTGCTTTTAAAATCCCTAGGACTAGGGTTTGTAGGTTGTTAATGTCCTCCATTGTAAGTGTATTACGCTTCTTTAATAATTGAACAGACACGATATCGCTACTGGAGGAGGCCTGTTCGGTCAGCACAGTTTGAGGCCGGTAGGTATTTTTATGCTTTTTTGTTACGTTCAACTGCAAAAGGCTCTCTGTGTTTACAGTGGTCACAGAGGCCTAATTGCATGAATTAAATCTATCCACAGAGTGAAAAGAGAGCGTGCAGGTTTTGACGCTAAGGCTAAAGTGGATCTGGTGCAGAAACGGCCAGGCTTTTGTGTGGGTGGAAGTTGATATCCTCTCGGGACGTCGGCTGTTTCAGAGTGTCACAATAGCATTCTGCTGATCTGGGTTTGAGACTCGTCTCGATAAATGAGGAACACAGTGTGAGAGAGGAACAAATCCCTCGACTTCTGCATTTTTTGTTCCACTCATTCATGTAGGCGCCTTAAAAAATGCCCTTGTTTTATTGCGTAATGTCTTTTTTAAATTTGAGAGGTAATAATGAAAGTATGAATGCTGTTTTGGGAAACAAACAGTGTCTGTTTATGACTTTTTTCATAAATTTGTGACATCTTAATTTGAAACAAAATGTCCTTTTTTTACCTTTTTGTTAATTTATATAAATGAAAAGGGCTAAACAGCTTTTGCAATTCTTATTATTATACACGTAAGAGGAGTGACATCATTTTCTGGTCTTAATGTTACAATGTTTCAGGTATCAGATTGAAGACGAATCCTCGAACCTTGATGAGATGCCCTTAATGATGTCAGAGGAAGCTTTTGAAAACGACGAAAGTGACTATCAGACGCTGCCCAGAGCCAGAGTGAGTCAGAGACGCAGAGGACTGGGCTGGTTCCTCTGTGGTGGATGGAAGGTCCTGTGCACCAGGTAACAGGTCACACGAGAGCTCAGATTCATATTTAAGCGATATTTAAGTGCTCTTAAAGGATTAGTTCACCCAAAAAATTCAAATCTCCCAAATGAGTTATACTTAAAAATGATCCTTGCTCTTCCCAGAGTTAGGATAGCAGTAGACAGGTGCTTTATTTTTGTGTGTGTGTGAAATTAATTGTTTAGATTAAGTGATAAATTAGTCAATAGATTAATTGAAATGAAAACAGTCATTAGTGGACTTTATTCACCCCTGAAGCTGTGTGAGGCATGTTTTATTATGGATGGACGTGCTTTATTCGACTACTTTTTAGCTCTCGCCTACTGCCCCTCTAATCAGGGCTCTGAACCGGTTCAAGGAACGAAAACCGGAAACAAATGACATTTAACTGGAACAAAAACAGAAACGAAAACAAAATCAATTTTAATCGTTCTGAACAGAAACGTTTATTTGAAATTGCAATTAACCGGTTAATAACGTTACTTTATCGTTCTCTTCTTATATTAATTTGGGAGGCCAAAAAAAAAAACATGAATTTGAATTGTGTGTGCAAATGCCATGTTGACTCATACAACGTGAAATGCCTGAGAAGCAGACGTCATAAACCAGAGCCATTTCTCCGATGTGACGAGCTTGCCTCAAAAAACGACTGAGCAGGGAGCCTGCGGGATCTCTTTCGAGGGTAGACTGCACACTTATCACAATTTTTTGCGGCCAGCGGCAGCGAGTTGATCAAAGCCAATGTTTAAATAAGTTAGCCTTCTCAAATCATCTCAACCTGCTAAAAATCTATAGGTATAAAACAGTTCAAGGCAAGCACATCACATATTAGTTTAAATGTTTCAGCTATTTAGATGTGCGCTGTCAGTCGCGCCTAACGGAGGCACCATTGTGATCACTTGCATATTATTTTTTCAGTAGAAACTTAAATACGCCGTAATTTTTGCTCATAAAGGTGAAAGTAATACATAATTCGGAACGGTGAAGGATCTACCTTTTATTTCTGTACATACAATATCAACAAAATGTAGTGCTTTAAATAAAATAACAAGGAACAGAGGATACGGTTTCTGCTGTCTCTGTCTAGAACAGGAGCGCTTCATAAACCCAAACTCACAGATATGACATATATATATATCTTTCAATTATTATTTTAAAATGAAATTCCTTAATAGAACAAATGAATTGCTATAGTTTAAACCTATCTCATGAAAGTGAATATAGCATGGTTTTATTTCGTCAATATTTCTTCTGTGACAAATCGTTTGATAAATCGCAGTAAAATTGAAGGATTCGGGGCAAAATGGCCGGGAATCATAACGGTAACCTGCAGAGGCACATTCAGCGTAAACGTCCAATATGTTAATCCCACGAGCCATAAAAGATCAGCATCTACAGCAGATGCACAAACCACTCTGGATGCGGATGTGGTCGTGGTGAAAAGCCGAAGACAACATTGTACATTATTCCTCTTACACGGCTGTTTACCTCATTTAACAAGAAAATATTTGATTAGTGCATTTTTAACGAATTTTACTCAAACTGGTTTACTTTCGGTTTTAAGACACATGGGCCCGGTTTCACAAACGGGGCTTAGCTTAAGCCAGGACTAGGCATTAGTTTAATTAAGACATTAAAGCAACTTTTACAAAAATGCCTT
>JAUMHQ010000082.1:14723526-14736311 GCA_032361165.1 Enteromius paludinosus
TTCATCTGAGACAGCTCAAACATGCAATTTAGTCTGGGACTAGCTTAAGCCTTGTCTGTGAAACTGGGGGATGATGTACAAATAACACGGACATGCAAATTGGTTTAATCATTTGGTAATATAATGTCAAGCATGTTGCAAGACAAACACACACACACACACACACACATACATATAAATATAAATATATATATTTTTAGAAAAAAAAATAACGTTATTAACCGGTATTCTTTTTTTCTTGAAAAACGTTTTCGGAAAGCATTGTTTAATGCGGAACGCAAGAACAGAAACGTTAAAATATCAATTCTGCTCTGAGTGAACCAAATTTTTTTTTTTTTTTTCTGTTTTTAAGCCCTGATTCTAATGCTTGGAAAAGCAAAGGATAATTTTTAATATAACTCAATCCCCTGGTTTCACAGAAAAGGCTCAAGCCTAGTCCTAGCCTAAAATGTAATCTGAGCTGTTTCAACGAAAAGAAACTCTGATCTCAAAACATCTCCGTGTCTTTGTTTTGTCTTAAGATGCACACCAGTAATTGGCATGTTTATAAAAATGACCTAAATATAAATATAAACCCAGAATGCCTTGAGGGTGAGTAAAACATGGGCTAATTTGAATTTTTGGCTGATTTAACCCTTTAGTTTAGTCAGTAAGTCTTAGTATTTGTCTAAACCGCATTTTAACTAGACTGTGTGTCACAAAAGTGCAAGACATAATACATCTGTTACCTGATGGATGCAGACCAGCAATTAAAAAATATGATGAGAACCTGTTCGTTGTGAATGACCTCTTATTTAAAGCTCAAGTTCATATAGTTTGGTCTTGACTGTAAAGGCCTGTTCATGTCAAGGGAAATGATTAAAACTATAAAGTTTTAATTAAGCATTCTAATTCAATGAGAACGGGGAAGTGCATACCTCATTTATAACCATAAGGCAGTGCGTCCACCAAAGCATATTTAACCAGCTGAAAACGCCTAGGTTCGGGCAGCATAGCTGTTTTTCTTTCTGTTTAGATACTTTGAGTGCAATGATACCGAATATCCACGGAAGTGTAACCAGTATCTGATTTTACAGATAGTTTATTGGTGGATATAAAAATGTTGAGACGATATAAAGTACTTGCTCTAGCCCTTGTTTTAAATGCACAATGTTCCGTTGCTGTGCTTCTTGTTGTCGTCTGTTGCTGTTGTACAACGAGGATGTGGCAGCTGGTCAGTGTGGAATTTGTCCTGCCCATCCTCCTCTTTGATTGGACGGATGACTGAAAATTAACGTTTTCTTTCATTCTTTAAATATTCTTCAAGTCTCGCGGGTGAGAAAAAAGAAATGCTGAGCAATTTACAAAAAAAAAAAGCATGCACTTCCACTGAAAACAAAAAGTTCTAAACATAAACAGCCAGAATCAAACTTTAAAGAGGCAACAGAGCTGCGGTGCATGCTTTTAATAAACATGTACTGCACCTTGGTGTGGATTTTGATTTTATTCAGTGATCCAAAAAATTATCTTTATTTGTGGGATTTTATCAGAAAATATTGAACATGTTTGGATTAATATATCATGTTGATTTAGTGCTTTTAATTGATTGACAGTCTATATCTGAAAACATTCAAAACATCTTGGCCTTCACCTTTTGTTAATAAAATGTCACCATTGTCATGGAGCCTATTGTGTGTGTATGTAGTGCTGGTGCCAGGTTGGCTCGGCTCCTTTCTAACGCACCGGTAACTGTGCATGAAATACACACACAAGCACAGCTCCTGTTTTTTGGTTGAGGTGCTCTCTGCGCATCATCAGTCAGAAGGTCAAACACGCCAGCCGAAAATTTGCTTATCCAGTCAACGATGAATGACTATTTCGGACTTGCGTTCCCGCAATATCTCTATGCCTTTTGTGTGGCGCCAATGACATGCGACAAGAGCGTGATTTTAAAGATATATTAGGCATTTATTGTTATGAAAGCACGTGCTTGACTCTTCTCCACTTGTGCGCTACGTTATCAGCAGCGCATCTCAATTGTAAGCTGGGTATTGATTCATTTTTTTCTTCTCCTAATGAACAAATGGGATTTCGCACAGCTGACCAGTTTGCTGCTTTCCAGTAATTTTCTGTGTGCTTAGGCAAAGGATTATGAAATGAGCAAATAATTCAAGCAGAATAACTCTGCTTATTCAAACGGCCCTATTATTTGAACTACATTCATTTGAGCAAATAATCTCTCTTATGAATCAGGGCGCTGGCACTTACAGACAGGAGACAGAAGGGGCCAACACAAATATTATTATATATATTTTTTCAAGGTTTATGTAATTTAGTTCAGTGCCAGCCAAACCAATCGCCATGACTGTGTACACTGCGCAGAGTACCGGCAGAGTACCGTCACGCCGCTCACCGGGGATGCTATCCGCTAGAATATAAAATGAATATGAAGGTCAACAAAGTGTTTGCCGCTCTCTCTGACCTTCACAGCGAATCAGAGCTTTCGTTGTAGTATAGGGAGGGGTTTATTTGGCACGGGGGTGACAGAGGACGTCATCTACAGGTTTGTTGTTCTCTTTAGGTATTGCAAGGCCTGCATCGAATCAGATTTGTGAAATGTTTGGCGTTCACAAAATTGCATGCATCCTTCCTTGCTTTTGTAGTATTTGCAGTTGAGTAACCCACTTTTCATAAGGCTTCTCGGTTTTATTATGCGCAAGTCACATTTGTTGAGTACGCAAAATGAGTTTGTGATCAGAAAATTTTCCTTCTTCTTTAACTGTTTCCTGGCTGCGCCGCTCAAGTGTTCCGTGTATCTGCTTAAAGTTCAAGTGAAACTAGACTGAGCTAGGCTGTCTGTAACATCACTTACATTAATGTTGCATTAACGTCAGTTGTATTTCAAGTGGAATCAACTGGATACGCGCGACCGGTGATGAATTCCGCTGAAGGTCTCCGTGTTCGTTTTCAAGAGCGGTTTAAGTGATTAACAGGGTGATAATTCAAGAAAATCAACGGTTTTCAGCGCAGCCCTTAAATTAGGAGTAAGGACCAGCCTTGATATTTGTTAATTATTCGGTCAGGGATATTTTTAAATAAAGACCATTTACTGGAATCCAGGCCCTGAACTGCGCCTGTAGCACTGTGTCCTCCTTTAAGTGAATTTGTCTAATCACTGGATGATCTTTTTCCTCCCGTGGTCTCTGTCACGCAGCTGTTGCGAATGTCTGGTTCACACATGTCGCAGGAAGAAGGAGCTGAAAGCTCGGACAGTGTGGCTGGGACATCCCGAGAAATGTGAAGAGAAGTACCCCAAAAATGCCATCAAGAATCAGAAATACAACATTGTGACTTTTGTGCCAGGGGTAAGGCAGTATAAACGATCTCTGCATGTTTTCTGATTGAGCTGAATATCAGCTGGAGTATTTGGTTTATTGTTTAAAACATTACTGTTTTTACAAACTTAAAAGTGTTATTTACAATGAATATCCACGTTTTCTTCTCAAAGGCACAGAACTACTTTTCTCGCTAAGCTGTTTAAAGTGAAATCTCTACCCATTGTACGCACAGCAGATTTGCTCAGTAATCAGGTTAATGTGTAACTAGCTGTGAAGTAAGGGGGTGTAACAGCAATCTAACGTATCTTTTTCCACTGAGTGTGTAAGTGATCTACTGTATTATGACTGCTGGCGATGTCTTATTCAGTGCAGCGCACCTTCTGTATGTGCCCTTGGCAAAGAATTTGCAGCTTGTATAATGAATTATGTATAAGCCAATCAGGTGTGCCTGTGTTAGAATGTCATGTGTAGTACCTTACATTTTTATGATTCAGATTTCATCAAATATGCGTTCTCTTTTTGTTTTAGGTTCTTTACCAGCAGTTTAAGTTTTTCCTCAACTTGTATTTTCTGGTAGTGGCTTGCTCTCAGTTTGTTCCATCGCTGAAGATAGGATATCTGTACACCTACTGGGCCCCGCTGGTGAGTACATCTAACCGCACAACGATGGGAATTGAATGCAAAAATGTGATTTCAGTCATCACTCCTTTTTTTTTTTTTTTGCAGGGCTTTGTGTTAGCTGTCACCATGGTGAGAGAGGCAGTTGACGAAGTTCGGCGCTGCAGGAGAGATAAAGAGATGAATTCCCAGCTCTACAGTAAACTCACAGTGAGAGGTGACCACATCCTGATGATACTATGTCATATACACCCAGCATCATGTCTGAGCTCCATCGAGTTACTCTTGAAGAGTTAACAAAACAGTAAAAAGTCTGCTGTGCTGTTTTAAATGTTTATATCAGGGATTGCAATTGTACAATTATTCATAATATCATCTATTTATTAACATTTATTTACTTTTTTTAACGTAAGGGAGACTAAAATAGGAAATTATTGGGTTACAACTACATCCAATAGCACAGAAAACACACCGTTCAGTAACTTTTTGCAAAAATGCAGATTGTAAGCTTTAGAAATATATCATATGTGTAAAGGTCCGATGACAGCATGTCACTTGCTGAATTTCACCGTACAAAGAATGCAAATTACTTTTGTTAAACGGCCAGTCTGGGTTTGATTTATGAATAAATTATCCATAAAAAAACATCTTTCTCCATCTAGTGGGAAGCGAGTACTCTGCTTGGGGCTTTTGTCTGCATGTGTGTGAAGTCTTAGTCACTCTGTTCAGTCCCAGTCGGCTCTAAATCTTCTGAGCAATTATTATAAAAACTGTTCATTCACTCACCCTGATAATTACCGTTTTAAAAAGTGTATTTATTAAATATAAATTTAGTCGCAGATCTAATTTATTACACACGGCTAAATAATTAATTTCTAATTACAATTATTTGTCCGTCTTATTTTTCAGGGAAGGTCCAAGTGAAGAGCTCAGACATACAGGTTGGAGATTTAATCATTGTGGAGAAGGTTTGTTGTCTTGTTTTTTTTTTTTTTTTTAAATCCCTTCCTCTCTTTTGTTGTTCAAGGTATCAGCATAAACTTGCTGCTACGTGATCCGTCACATGAAATCCTGTCATTCTTTCAGTGGGACATTGTGTCTGTCTCTTCCCTCGCTGTCTGTGGTTCGCTTTAATTGCTTGCTAGGGAAATGACCTTGCTCAATTATTCAACACCACGCTAAAATAGGACTAACGTTACAGAACTGGAGTCAATAACATGCGTGCACGCCGACATTACTTCTAAGTTCAGCTTAACTAATATGTTAATATATTGTAAGCTAGGCGGACAGCATGGAAACCCAATGTGTCTCTGACTCATGTGTAATATCTTGTTTCATAGAATCAGAGAATTCCTGCTGATATGATTTTTCTGAGAACATCAGAAAAGACTGGTGAGTTTCACTCTTCACACACAAGCAACGCTTCCAGACGATAACTACTTGTGTCGTTAGTCAGTGGTTTCCAACAGTGTAGCCCATACGGAACCTGGGAGCCGCGTGTAGAGCTCATTCAGTAAATAGAAGTTTTATTACTTCATTTTGTATTTTTTAGTCAATTTCTAAAGTCTTACAACAGTTAGTTCATCAGATTAACCGTGCATGCTCTCCTAACGTTTCATAACCACAAAGTGTCCAAATGCTTTGTCTTAATTTTATCTTTTGATAAGCTAGATGTTTCTCTTGAGAAGCATGCTTCAAGAGCCACTTGTTTTTGATATTTTGTTGAAGTGAACACTGCCGGTGCTTCACTTACTCGTTTAAAGTGGCACTTTTAATTCCTGCATACTGAGTAACAATGTCCTCTGTGTGAGAGTGAGCGAGTGTGTGTATGGTTACCCGTGTTTACGTGGCACTGAGTCATATAAATGACTTACAGTCACATTATGATGCATTGCTCCAGTATCTTGATCCAGATGCTGAAATCAGACAAAAATGGTTTTCATAGCTCTTTAAAGTTATTTAAATGTTAAAAACTATTTGGAAAGAATGTTTTATGTTCTAAACTTTAGCTATTTCTCATGTTTGTTTGGTATATAAATATTTTATGCATATCTACAGTATATAATAACATGTTAAGATTTTATACCTTTTTTTTTTTTTTAATGGACAATTAAATAACAACAATAATTTATTATTTTATTAATGCATTAACCATTTCATCCAGCATCATTTATTATACAATTTTAAATTTTTTATAGAAAGTCAGTGAAGATTATTTTAGAGTAATTATAATTTTTTTTCCCTTTCTTAAAATACTATACATATAATATTTTTTAGAAAAGAAATATGACCCGAGCATGTTTTTACAGGTTGTGCTTCAGCAGGGTTTGATAATGTTGGTAATCTCAGTATATATGGAGCATGATGAAGCTTTTGCTCTGAGAGCTTAAAGACAATGACCTTTCCTGTCTACTGCCTACTGTTATATCAGTCTTGTCCAAGATCAATATGAACAATATGTTAAGCATTCAGAGGTCTTTAGTGTATAAGGGCCAAGGTTTTGGCCATAACAAATGCGTCCTTCACACACACACACACACACGCCATCTCACTGTTCTGTCTGTAAATAAAGATAATACACCAGAATAGATTATCGGATGCTCTTCTGTCAGATTTCAGATAATGTTTTTGTTTTTCCAGGTTCATGTTTTATAAGAACCGATCAGCTAGATGGAGAGACTGACTGGAAGCTGCGGATCGCTGTTGTTTGCACTCAGAGACTTCCTGCCTTAGGGGTACGAGCCTCGTCTTGCACAAAAACAGTACATATTCCATATTTGCGTGATCTTAATACCTGTTATTAATACATTACACAAGCTTGCATGCTTGGCATCTCGTATGAAATAAAGTGTTATGAGTCTTTTACAGTTAAGTCTGTTAATGGTGCATTAATGCTTGGCACGTATAAATCTGTTTATACCTTATATGCTGGTTTCAAGTGCTCAACATGAAGTATATAATGTATAAAGTGTAGTAAGACGATTGAAAGTGTCAAAGACATCATCAGCAGTCTACTCTTGGAGCAAAAGCTGCTGCATCCCAAATCACATTTCAGCTCCTTCTGTTCTGTTCTGTTCTCGGATGGGTCTGTAACTTTACCCCCGTAGGCAGTGAGTGATGTGTCCCACACTCAGACTCGCTCAGGCTGATGATACGAAGGCTCATGTTTGATATCACTGTGTATCTGATTTACTGGCCGGAGGGTTTGTTTCACATGGGCCGGTAACTTTACCCCGAGAGACAACTGGAATCCGCCAAACGGCCTGTCTCCCGGTGCCATCGGCGTGGAGATGACACTCACCTCGAGCAAGGGTTCACGTTTGTATTTGTCTTTCCGAAACCACTTAATGTGATCACAGAATTAAAATTTCAGCAAGTCGCCGAATGATTGCTGCAGTAACGCAGCAGGAGCGGTCGGATCTGGTGGGCTTTGACGGTCAGATCACTAAACATCCCTGGTTTTCATACTTGCGGACACGTCATCGAATGCAAAAGTCATTATAATTTGTAAGCAACCCGTCAAAGTTTAGTTTCGTTTAATTAGGTTGTTTTATCTACATTATCTGTTCTTTGTGAAATTCAGACTTGTGGCAGGATGTCAGAAGGGGCTTATTTTCATGAGAAGCGCTCTGATTGCTTAGAGTCCCGACATAATACTCGCACGAATGAGGGGACGGGTTTGGGCCGGGCCCAGAACTTTGTTCGTCGGATGACATTTCTGGTGCTGATTTCTTTTTTTGTTTTTCTTAACCTTTCTGTCTGCAGGATCTCTTCTCCATCAGCGCGTACGTTTACGCCCAGAAGCCTCAGCTGGACATTCACAGTTTTGAGGGGAACTTCACAAGGGTAAGAAAAACTGCTGTTAATGAAGGAATTTTTACGAGGCTTCGTTTAGCGTGAGCTGTGACGTCACAGGCCCCGATTTAAACCCGCCGTTAGCTTTTTGTAGAGGTATTTAATGTTGTGTTGTTGCCCAGTAAACTAAACCTAACCGCTGTTTTTAATTGCACATTAAAATAACATGGATTCTCAGAGTGTGCCTGTTCACATGACTATGAGCTGAAGTGTCTCTGGAATGTAATACCGGCCAATGAGACGCATTCCTTGCTACGCTGATGACATCACGGGTTGTTAGGCTCGCTCCCAGCCCATTGGCCGAGCACAGTTCCTTATTAACAGCAGATTAGTGCAGTACCGGAGAAAGAGAGAGGGAGGAAAAAAAAGGAAAAAGGGACCCCCCACATGAAGCCTGTCTTTGTTTGAAGTCTTCGCTCTTGGCCACACAGCATGCAGGGGCAGAAGATCACTTCCTGCGCTGAGTCACCCTCCTGAGCCTGCTTTCACAAATCTGCAGCTACAGGGACACGCTTCCAAACGCTGTTTCCCACAGTTCTTTACTACCCGCACACTTCCTGCACCTTCTGTGCTTTATTTATTTAAAGGAGTAGTTCGTTGCTCACATTTATAACTTTCCTAGTTCAAAAGATGTGGATATTTTCTATTAAATATAATGAAAGTGAATGAGCCCTGGGACGGTCAAGTGTAAAAAAGCATTAGGGTGTGTAAATGATAACACAATTTTCATGTCTAAGCGAACTGTCCCTTTAATACGTTTTATGGTTCCGATGTCAATAGCCCCTCACAATGACATTTTAATCCATTGATTAATCACTTGATTGATCACTTCTGCTGGTATTATTCTCATTTGTAAGTCACTCTGGATACAACAATCTATAAATGTAAATGCGAATATGATTATTCTTAATGGAAGTCACGTGCACGCACATCTTTGTTAGTAGCTGAGAGGTCAGTCCTGCACGTTCACTGCTGATTTATTTACTCTTGCCTGTATGCCTCTGTATTTAAACAGGTGTGAGTGTGTGTGTGGGTTTATTTAGCTATACATTGGGGAAATTTGGCAACATTCTCGTTTGGAGGGAAAAAAAACTGCATGATGTTTTAAAAATGAGAGCATTTTTTTGTGGTAGGTTATGGTTTAGAGTTGGTTTCTGTGATTTATTATTAGCTTTATATACAGCTCGTGAAGTTATACACATATAAAGTTTTTAAAAGAACAAAATGTATTTGAAAGAGAAGTCTTAGAAGTTACTTTTAATCAGTTTAATGTGTCCTTCCTTTCCAATTAGAAGTATAGCTGCATTTGCATATCTGTTTTTCCAAATTTGTGTGCATATGTGTGTGTGTGTGTGTGTGTGCATGCATATATATATATATATATATATATATATAGAGAGAGAGAGAGAGAGGGAGAAAACAAAATATTCCCTTTTTTCTGTATTTTTGTCTGAATAAATGTGTTTCCTTTAGTTTACCCAAATATGAAAATGATGTCATAATCTATGTAGCTTTTTCTGTTGAACACACAAAAATCTATTTTGTACAATATTTGTGCTCAAACTATTTTGATGAACATTAACTTCCATTGTAGGGACAAAATGGATAAATTTCTCAAATATCTCTTTTATCTTTCAGATAAAGAATAAAGTCCTACAGGTTTTAAACAATAAATAAAGAGCTCATTTGCAAAAACAGATAACTCTGTAATAAGATTAAAACAATTTACACAATAAAAGCACGATTTACAAAAAAAAAGCAGAGTTATCCGTTTTTTCCAAATAAACTCTTTGAGCATTTTGGATGATCTGTCCCTTTAAGTTATGACCGCATTATGACTTAAATATGATGCAGCCAAACGTTTCTCATTTAAAGTGTCTGATTCACTGCTGCAAGAAAAGAATTATGAATGCACATCTTGGAACGGTTTCGTTCCACGTTAAGTTTCGTAGAATTACGTATGAAATGAGGATTTCAGATTAAAACACTCTCCTTTTTTCGAGCCTTATCAATGATAGCGTTTTCTCTTCATGGAGCTCTTTCCAGTTTTAATCAATCTGACAGGTTGGCATTGCTACATCTGTTGGCCAGAAAGAGACAAATGACGAGAACAAGTGGGCCGTCTTGAATAGAAGACACATCTCTCTCGCTCTCTGCATCAGTGCGCATGTCTCGATGTGTGTGGCCCTCTTTCTCACTGTATATTATGCCCTACTGACAGAGGATAATTAGATATCATCCGTATTCACCCAGCCGCAACATGTTATGTGGAAAAAAGCATTTAAAGATTTAATTTCTGTGCTTCCCCCCTGATTTATGGCCTGGCGTCAGAAATTTTGTTCTGTTCTGCTCAGCACAGAGCGTGCTAGCACTAAACGAGGCCTTATTATGATGTTCAGCATGGCGCTGTTTTTGTAAACAAGGCAAATCAAGTCAAACCGATTTCACCGTTGCCTCTAAATGGACTGTGTCGCTTAACTGGGCATTAGTGTAATTCAATCCGCCGTCTAATTCCCTACTTACCGTTCATCGTGATGAAAGTTCATCGATTCATTACTTACGCTTTGAGTCTTTGTCATTTTTATTGACCCGCTTTTTAAAGGCCATAACTGATAAGCGCTTTTTCCCGCGGCAGATACCCATGAAATCAAAACAGACTGTATAAACGCAGACTAATGTACATCCTCTGTCCCCAGGAGGACTGCGACCCTCCCATCCACGAGAGCTTGAGCATCGAGAACACCCTGTGGGCCAGCACTGTGGTGGCATCTGGTAAGCAAAAGGCTTTTTCCAGCGCCAAATCTCTTTCGTAGAAACATAAGGAAAAGCGCAAGCCTCAGAGGTCTGAAATATTCATCGCAGGTCAAATATCTTTTGGAGTTTATTGTGTTGTAGAGGAGTGTGCCGTTGATACCGAGGCGGTCCGCCAGCATCACTCAAGACCCCCTTTGCTCACCCGTTTGTTTGTCACTTGAGATCGCCAGACTCATCTGTGACTATTCAAACAATCTCATGAGCGGAGAAATATGAGGAGCCGTTAATGGGAAGCCAAAGTGTCTGGCTTTTTGCAGTCCTGTCCCAGCGGTGTCAATGAAACGTGTCCCCAAAGAACAGGTCCGAGATCGGTTTTTGCTGCTACGCTTTCTCCGACATCTCCTAGGGGTCTGTTGTTTAGAATCTGATCCCAGTCCAACAATAATAGCCGGACTATTCCTTCAAGCGGCCTGCGTTTGTGCCAGTCATTGATCTGTGGTCGCCCCTGTCTTGGTTCTCCAGGGGTTTTTAGAGGTTCTTCTTATTCCCCACCATGGCGTGACCTTCAGCTGGAGAAAGTCCTTCCACATCTCCCCGCAAAACACAGTCTGGTGACGTCATCCCATCCAGACCCAACACGGAACACCATGGGGCGAGTAACCGATATGCCCATTAAAGACCCCCTTGAGAGCAGCCTAGGTTTCGTTGCTTTCCAAACACGAAACGATATGTCGCGCTTAAAGAAACCCAGAAATATTGTAGCGTGTTTTATGTTGTGTTACTGTGTAAAGTTGGACTTCACACGCCCCTTCCTCGTTTAGCGTCGAGGCTGCATACTCCATCAGTAATTAGTTTACTTTAATGAATCAGTCCATTACCAAAGCAGCACCATTGATCTGACTATAATAGGCCTCATTGTAACGGTTTATTTCTGGGTGTCCCACATATTGAATCATTTGTCTGAGTCTCGGCTGCATCCGTTAACTGGAAACACACTTTTTGAGCTAATTGTTCATTAGGCCGGCCAGAGACACGCGGCCGGTTTATTTATCGCCATCCGTTTGCAATCAGTCATCCCATTTGTCCTTTTTTTTCTCCAGGTACTGTCATAGGTGTGGTCATATATACGGGAAAAGAAATGAGAAGCAGGCTGAACACATCCCAGTCCAAAAATAAGGTGCGTTTGTTTGTCGTTGTTTATGTTTATCAAAGAAATAATTGGTTTCTTTAATTAGTTTTCCTCCCAAAGGCTAATTGTTTTTTCGAAAAAGAAAAAAAAAAACTAAACAAACACAATTTAATGACATATAAGTATGAGCTGTGATATCTACAGTTGTGTTGTCAATACACACTAGACACTGCCCGGGGGCTGTTTTTCCCTTTAACCTTTTAATATAGACTTGAAACGAACCGAATAAAAATAGCGAACCGCTGAGGTGGTTTTCAGCCCTGATCTTAGTGACGAATTTGGACCTGTCGATGTGAAAGGACAACCCCAGAGAGATTAATCTAGAGGGAAATTAACCAACCAAGGGCTTGCGTGACATTTGTGGCAGAGCCTTAATCCTGCAGAATTCCCCTTAATGATTAGATACAGTGGACGTCAATGCTGTAAAAGTAAACTTAAAAACGTCAAATCCCATTACACTCATTACGCCTCCCTTAACTGACCCCTGCTGTCTTTGCCTTTTTTTTTCCCTTTTTTAAACTCATCCACATGGTTCAGAGCTCTGACACCGTTCTGCTCATAAAGGGCACTACGGGTCAAAAAACGTAAGATTTTGTAACGTTTTCACGAAAATGTCTTTTATGTTCAACAAGGCTGCATTTATGTGATTTCAAATGCAGTAAAAGTATGATATTGCGAAACATTGTTTCAATTTTAAAATAGTTTTCTTTTCGGAATGTGCTTTATTCCTGTGAGGACAAAGCTTTTTCAGAAGCCGTTACTCCAGTATCACACGATTCTTCGGTAATCATTAAACACATGTTGCTGACCCCAATCTATTAAGCTTAATCAAATTCATTTACTCAGCTGTTTGCTTTCATGACAGGACAGTATGTTGTGGTACTTTCTGATTCTTACTTTTGAGGTGTACAATGTTAAACCTTAAGTAAGTTTGAAGATGATAAAATGCTGTGTCCCATTCATTATATTTTTAGTTTGATATGCAGGGTCAGTTGTAATCGAATTTTATTTAATATTAAATCATCCCAATTAACTTGATGTCTGGTGTATAT
>JAUMHQ010000082.1:14736411-14749409 GCA_032361165.1 Enteromius paludinosus
TATATATATATATACACTACCAGTCAAAAGTTTGCAAACAGTACGATTTGTAATATTATTTTAAGAGATGTTTCTTATGTTCATCAAAGCTGCATTTATTTGATCAAAAATACAATATTGTGAAATATTTTTATCATTTTAAAATAATGAGTTTCTATATTGATGTACTTTAAAATATAATTTATTTCTGTGATGCGCAGCTGAATTTCCATCAGTCATCCCTCCAGTCTAAAGTGTCACATGATCCTTCAGAAATCATTATAACAGGCTGATTTATTAGTAGAATTATCAATGTTGTGTTGGCAAATATTTTTTTTGGAAACTGAATTTACTTTTTTCCTAGCTGAATACAAGTTTTATTTTCTTTCAAATAAAACAAGAATATAAATGTTCTGGCCCCAAACGTGTATGTTGTTAGAAATGATCTCTATTTAAAGTAAATGCTCCTCTTTTTAACATTTTATTAATTTAAGAGCCCTAAAATATTTCACAGGTTCCAAAAAATATGAAGCAGCAGAAGAGTTTCCAGCACTGATATAAATCAGCATATTAAAATGATTTCTGAAGATCATGTGACACTGAAGACTGGAGTAATTATGCTGAACATCACAGAAATAAATTAGGTTTTAATATATATTAAAATAGAAAGTTGTTATTTTACACCGCAAATTACATCGTTATTTACATCTTAAAAAAAATCTTTTTAACTACTTTTTTTTTAATTCTAAAAACTACTTTTTTTACTGGTAGTGTGTGTATATATATATATATATAATTTTTATAATAGGTTTGAAGGCAGGTTAGGAGATTGTTTGGGGAAACTTGTATGAAAACAATCATTATTTTATCATTTGACTCCCTCTAGCATCAAATGTTGATTTAATTAGAATTTTCAGTTTGAATTATTTTGACCAACTTTTAAGTATTGAATAGGTGTTATTAAATAGTTTTAATCATTTAATTAAGTGCATTCAATTTTCTCTAAATTGCATACATCATTTAATTAGCTAGCTATCAGCCCGCGTGCTTGATATCAGCATCACACAAACCATCTGAGAAACCCATATTGGTTAACCACTATTCTTCGTGTCATGAAGTGTTTCAGACCCTGTCATGGATGCTGCGAGATGTGTGTGATAGCAGCAGCTCTGGCGGAGCTCATAGCTCTACCATGTTCTGTGTGTGAGAGTGAAATTCAATATCTCAAGGAGATGATGTCAGAGGTGCCAATACAGGGAACGAGACGGGGTGGGAAAGTCGATACGACTCGGCGAAAGTCACTGAGAACGTTTTCGCCTCTTATAATCTGTTGTGACATTCCTTGCACAAAGCTCTAAGCTCTCACTAGAAGCTGCTGACAGCACATAAGCTATCACTTTACACTTTGTGTGTGTGTCTGTCATTGTCGTAATATGGAGCGATATTCTCTTTGAGGATCGAAACCTTGGTGGTCTGAAGGATGTGACACAGGGTTCTTCGCTGACCAGACACTACTCTCTTCTTTAAGTGTTATAATCCCTGATATATTTCAGCAGTGTAGGTATTTTATTTTATTTTATTTATATATTTCATATATAACATATATAATTTTTTTTTATATTTATATTTTAATTTTAAACAATGGGTATGATCAGATTTTAATTTTTATTTATTTTTTTATTTTATTTTTTTTAATCACTATTTTTATTATTATTCAGATGCTCAGCTGCATTAATTTTTATTTTGTGACGTGACAATGTGAATCTCAGTTAGATTTTTACATTTGGAATATTTTTTTATTACAGCTATTTTAATAATTTATTATTATTATTATTATTATTATTATTATTATTATTATCATTATTATTCAGATGCATTTATTTTTAAACCATGTAAAGCTCGTTTATTTAGAATATTTGAAGCAATGAAGATTTTATTTTAATAGAATGAAATTTTTGTTTAATTTAATTTTTATATTTATTTTATTTTATCAAGGTTTCTGGAAGGAGAGTGAAAAGAGGAAAATGTTACATGTCAGGTTCAAACTCTAAGCTTTACATATAAGCTCCAAGCAAAACAACGGCTGTGACAAAATGTCTTTACAACTTGAAGAAGTTAAGAAATGCTGTATCTGTTTGACATTAAAAACTGCTCACCAAATCCATGACAGTAATAAATGAACGTCAAATATAGAAATCCACGGACAATGCCCAATTATGCAGTTTGGTGTTTTTCAATGGAACGCAGCGAATCAACTCAGCGATTGACCAAAATGAATGTAATAAGCTGTGAATATGATACAGCTTTCGAATATAAACACTCAGTTACCTGTAAGTCGCTTTGGATAAAAGCGTCTGCTAAATGAATAAATGTAAGTTAAAGTTGAATAATTTGAGTGGATAAGTTTGTCTGATGAAGAAACTTCTCAAGACCTCTTCTGCGGTCCCGCACCGTGGATGGCATGTTCCATTTAGCTGTATTGCATATCCAGTTTCTGGAGCACTAGCATAATGCCATATTGTTGTAACAGCCTCTGTATACTTGATGGATTTCAACCAATGAATATTCATTATGCAGGCACAAAGTCGTCATCAAATTTCACACACAAAACATACAGGCAGCGAGGGCAGGTTGAATCATTCCTTTCACTTTAAACGAGGCCCGGATGAATAGAGTAAAATATGCACTCTCGATTCATTGATAGCATCTTCAGCTTGAGGTAATTGAGTCGCTTTTTCCTCTCGGGCTGAATGAATAACGGCTTCACCCGATCCCTGGCCAGCTTTGCAAAATTCAGCCTCCGCATTGTTTTGCCCCCATAAAGGGGGATTCCTCCCTTTCAGCTGAGGAGCAATGTCTTCTGTCTTAATTTTTCTTCATTTTAATCCTTCCATTCCCCCCTTTTTCCTGACTAGCTGAAGCATGAAGCTCGGAGTGGGGCGGCAGGTCATCGGAGGGGTTTTAAACTACAGCTGATAAATCAGACAGCAGCTCTTCTCTCCCAGTGTCTCCCAGTTTACTCAGTCCTCCGGGGACCGGGGGCCATAGCCAGTTGGGGGATTAATTTTGCTTGCATTTTTTTTTTTTTTTTGGGTTGTAGTTTTTTTTTTTTGTCTTTTCTGTTCAATTTGTCCATCCCCTCTCTCTCCCCTCCCCCGTCCCTTTCACGCAGATTCCTTTTCTCAGGGGACGGTGTTATGTGTTGCTGTTTTTATTAGCGCGCTGCCTAGATGAAAGACCTCAGTGTTTTCGCGCAGGCCACGCTGTCGGCCCTCGCCAGAGGGAAACAAGAAAAACTTCTTTTTTTGACATCATTTTCCCACATATTCCATTGGCTGAGGGGACATACTTGAGAGAAAAAGGGGAAAACTCCAGCTCTTTTGTCAGGGGCCGTTTCTATGAAGAGGCGTTCTGCTTTTATTTTTCCGGTTTTGCCTCCTGTGCTTTTCACAGAGAGACCACAACAGCAGTGGGCTTCTTGGTTAAATGCCTCTCATCTCTCCTCTCCTCCACATACACTATTAGCATGAGAAAGGTCTGCGGTCTGGAACGGGCCTGGGGGGCATTGATCAGTGCTGGCTTATGGGCAGGTTGTTTTATTTTTCATAAGAGTAACATTTCGGATCACTTCAGATGAGAGGAACCCTCAAGGTTCTTGTCCTCTGAGGGGATATCGCATGCTTTGGATAAGAGCGCTTTAACCAAATACTCATTCATTTTTGGAAAAAAAAAAAAAAAAAAAGTTTCCCTGGGACTATTCATTATTATATATTTCTGCATGCATTTACTATTCTTAACATACTTAAGTACTTAATAAATAATTGACTAGACTTGTTTCTCTTATCAAGCCGTGGATTGTTTCTAATAAAATAAATTCACTTTTCATGTGCAATTATACATTTAATTAGGGCTAAATAGGCATTTTATACTAATAATAATACAGTCAGCCCATATTTATTGCAAAATACCCCTTCACAGGTTGATTTACAGTGATAATGACCAGCTGAGTGTGCATTATCTGTTACTTGTTTACTGGGATGTCAGTTTAAACGCAAGAAAATCTGATCTCGGAGGGACTGATCTGTCCCCCTGCAGGTGGGACTGTTGGACCTGGAGTTAAACCGCTTGACGAAAGCTCTGTTCCTGGCTCAGGTGGTTCTGTCTGTTGTTATGGTGGCTCTGCAGGGATTCCTCGGGCCCTGGTTCCGAAACCTGTTCCGCTTTGTGGTTTTATTTTCATACATCATCCCCATCAGGTATGCTTAAAATATCATCCAGATCACATGACTGTGAAAATGTTACAGTAAAATCATCAGCAGCGTTAAATGAGATTGTTTTAGTACAATATGTGTGTGTGTGTAGTTTAAGAGTTAACCTGGACATGGGAAAGTCGGCGTACGGCTGGATGATTATGAAGGATGAGAATATTCCTGGTACTGTGGTTCGGACAAGCACCATCCCAGAAGAACTTGGCCGCCTGGTCTACCTTCTTACAGACAAGACAGGTATTTTATATTTTAGTTTATTTTATTGTCTTATTTTATTTATTTTATGTTTACATTTTACGTTTAAATTTTATTTTATTTAAAATTTCATTTCAGTTTATTTTATTTTTTTTAATAAATATTGAAATTTTTAATTTTTTTATATTATATTTATTTTATTTTACATGTATTTTATTTTATTTTATATTATTTGTTTTATTAAACAAATATATATATTTTTTATTTTATATTATATTATTTTATTTTTATTTTATATTTTTTTATTTGAAAATAAATATATAAAAAAGGTATATTTTATTTAATTTTTTTAATGTTTTCCCCTGGCTTTATTGCCTGCCTCTTTCTTTGTGTTGAAACCACTCTGCCCATCCAAAAGCTTTATAATAACTATTGATTTCTCTCCTGATCTTAATCTTTGTTTGCTGTTTTTCCAGGCACTCTGACCCAGAACGAAATGGTCTTCAAGCGCCTCCATCTCGGCACTGTGTCATACGGGACGGACACTATGGATGAGATCCAGAGTCACATCATCCAGTCCTACGCTCAGGTGTGACTGACACGTGTCACCTTATACATCACCATTAAGACAATCGCTTTCGCTATAGAGACAACTCGCAGAGTTTCACATCCTTCACAAACTGCTGTCGTCTTTGGTGTGTGTGCACATTTTGTGCCAACAGCTGGGTGACACAGTGTTAAGCCACAGTGGCAATTGATTTTCATGCTTCATGGTCCTTCATTACTGTGATGATGGAGTGGCAGGCAGGTTTGAAATGTACCCATGATATGAGCGATCATAGCCTTATTATATCCCCCCTCAGGACGTGTCAGAGTCCGTGTCCAACAACTTGTGTGAAATTGAGTTTGACAGGAATCAATAAACATAATGTAATTTACAGCTTAACATGCATTGGTGTGCACGAGGCAGTTATAGCTCCGATTCTCTCTGGAGTGTTATGAGTATAAAGAAATTATTATTAACAACAGCTGTTGTTTTGAGACGGGGTGAGTACGCAGACAGTTCTTGCCTGTCCAACTGGGATTTTCAACTCAAATTGTGTTTTTGAAATGTCAAAATGTGATATTCATGTGTAGATGATGTGGTTCAGTTTAAAGCCTTCAGTTCACAAGCTTTTTGTGGCTCTATATGGCATTCTTAGCTTTGCTGGCATTTTTGTGTGCAAGCACTCTTTAGAAATAATTTGAACTTAATCGAACTTAAAATGCTCCATGTGTTGTTTTTGTAGCACTGAGCTTTAGTTAATATGAAGGTGAGAAAATTGAGAGAGGAGCGTATTCTGCGAATTCTGTATAAACCAATATTAAAGTTCTTTATAATGCCAAAAAGTTTATAATTAAATTCTTTATTATTTATTTAAAAATCACATAATTGATAATCATTTAGCGATTTTCTAAAGATTATAGTTAACGTTATTAAATTCATGTTTTTTTTGTTAAAGATGAAGTCAGTGTAAAATGACTGCAAATATAATTTGAATGTAATAATTAAGGGGCATTTTTAGCTCCAGTCAATAAGACATGCCTAGTACGTACATCTGGCTGACTCTGCATCTCATCACAATTTTACTGTATTTTTATATATTCTTCTTCAGATTAACAAATCAGGAAGCTCATATACTTCACTTCTAAGAGAGTGAGCCAGCAGTGGGGTGTTTTTATGTACCTTCATCTGCGATTTGAAGGCTGTGTGCAGGTTGTCATCTCTTCCCCTCAGCAAAGCTCTGAGGAAAGAGGAGTTCATCAAGAGAAATCTCCTGCTCCAGTGGAGCACAGCAACCCCTGTCAAGAGCGCAGACTCACACACACACACACACACACACACAAGAAGGCTCACAGTGGTGCTTATGTAAATTGATAAGTTTCAGAGTCAGGGTGGGATTCGGAGATCGTTGTGTGGGGAGACACTGATGAAATCTTCACGCTTTTTTTTCCCAGTGTGTCCTGACACTGAGAGAGCACAGGAAGATGAATTATCTGCATACGCTTCCTGGCCAGTCCCATGCTCTTATACTTCACGTGACGTTATCAGATCCTGACATAACTGATTTTGAAATATGTTGGACTGAATACCTTTTTAGGGTGTCATTTAAATTGCACAATTTTTTTTTATTTTCACATTCTCCAATAAAATATCTTCAAGATATGTCACTTGTTGGATCCGGACTGAGTTATAGCTGTTTGAAGGCAATAGAGGCGGCAGATCTGATTTATTATAATTATATGTTATACTACGTTTTATTTAATCTTTGTTATAAAAAATGAAAACAAAGGTGCAAATAAGCAGTAGTTTAATCAAGAGCAGCGAGTCATTCCATATTTTCTTTTAATGTATGATTAACATTATGACTTCTATTGAGACCTACTAATGCATGGATCAAATGTAACGTTACGCATCAGATTTTTCCCCAACCAAACGTTCATGTAAGACACAACAGATTAAGATTGTGTGAATCTTGCGCAGACCTACTTTCCAATTAAAGTACTTTGTAATTGGTCCCCATGTGCATTCCGGCTCATTTTGCCAGCACGGGACACACATTAAAATGATTCCTGAAGGATCATGTGACACTGAGGACTGGCTGCTAAAATGTCAGCATTGCCACTGCAGAAATAAATACCATTTAAAACGGCCAAAATGGGTATTTACGATTATATTAATGTTTTACAATATTGCTGTATATTTAACCTTGGTGAGCACATGTAATGTTATTATTTCTGAAGCTATTTCAACTTTGTGTCTCTCCAGGTGAGCTCGGCGCAGTCGAATGGCAATAGCGCTACTTCAACGCCCTCTCGTAAACCACAGCCGCCCGCGCCAAAAGTCCGCAAGAGCGTGAGTAGCCGGATCCACGAGGCCGTGAAAGCCATCGCCCTCTGCCACAACGTTACCCCGGTGTACGAATCCCGCGTTAACGGTACCAGCGCGGAGCCAGAGAGCACAGAGGCAGACCAGGACTTCAGCGACGACAATCGCACTTACCAGGCCTCCAGTCCTGATGAGGTAAGAATAATTGGACGTCCTGCAAATTTACGGACACACTTTATTTTGTAGGTTTGCCCCCTAATTGTCAAAGACGTTAGTAAATTTTAAGCAAGCAGTCTACTAATACTCTAATGACTTCTAGTTGACATGTATTTGCAAAGTTACTTACTTTTAGTAGAACGTCTAAATCAAGTCATTTATTTATTTGCTAAATTCAAGAAATTTTCGTTTGTGACTTTTTTTGGTCATCTTTATTCTTTTGTTTTTGTCATTTTCCGCTTGAGTGGTTCCAGCAAGAAATAAAAAAAAAAAAACGGACAGTTTTTCCCCCCCTATTTATTTTATTTAGAAATCAGATAGATTGCATTGACACTGGTCTCCTCATTCCTCTAACAGTGTAATCCTATATATCGCTGCTTTAGTATTTATGACTCCCCCACTTTAGCCTTGAATTTACTGCCTTATTGGATGGTAATATAGACTCTGTGTTAGTAGAGAAATCTGAGAGGGCTCAATAAATATCAGAAGCAGAGGGGGCAGGGGTAGGTCACACACCAGGAAGGACTCGGTCATCATTTGTGTTGAGAGATCGTAGATATTTATAGATCCGTTGTAGAGCAACAATATTTTGAATGAGTTGTTGGTAAGAAAAGCACTAAATAAATGGCAGAAAAGGCATTGAGGCCAAACATATGTCACAAAGGCAGCGGCCCTCAAATAGATGGAGGGAAACGTCAAGCTCGTTATAGTTGAATATACTTTTAACAGAGGGGAATGAAGAGTTGTTGGAGGTATAACTCACCCAGAAATTACATTTCTGTCATGAATTGCTCATAATCTTCCAAGCCTGTATGACTTTCTTTCTTTTGGTCACACAGTGAAAGTCCTGTAATCTTACGTTTACACCAGACGCGACTTGCACAAATAAATTGCGCGTACTTGGATGTAGGGTTGGGTCGATAGCCGATGCCATCGCCGACGGCCGATAGACATCACGATGCTTAGCTGGCATTGCGATCCTCCGCCCCGCCGCAGCAGCAGCAACCAGCTCGCAAAAAAACATGCTTAATTTATGGCGGCAAATCCATGGCATTAATTAGCGAGCGCACAACTGATGCTGGCGGGTGCGGTAAATCATTTCCGCGAGAGGAAAACAGATGTACATGCGAATAAACGGGGCCGCAAGCTCATTTCATGATATGTAATTCGCGTGCAAATCAAGCACTCACGCGCGATCATTCCTGTGCGCGATCTGCTCGCTCAAACACTGTTGTTTTTGTCAGTCGAGGGGCGGGGCTTGCTGTTTTTAGTTACTAACCCCCTACGACGACGATGCCATCGTCCATCACAATGTTTCACATTAGACATCATACGATGCCAAATGGGTCGACATCGCCCAACCCTTGTTTGATGCTTGAACATTTTAAGTTTACTCGTTTCAAATGCGATTTCGTGTCATGGGCGGGGCTTCGGCCAGGCGCTTCCAGTCCCTGTAGTGGTTTGACATGAGGTAAAATTAGTTTTGAGTATATCTAATAGGCAAACTTCGATTTGATTTTGGAAGTTTCTATTAAAGTACGGAGATGTGTCGTGCAGCTCCTTTACATACAGCGATGATGATTTTGTGCTCCATATTCTGCCTCCGCTTGCTAGTAATCACGTCACTACTAGAGCAAGCTCCTGATTGGTTAACGCGGTGCGAATTTTCGCCAAAGTTCAGATTTTTCAGTTTGAGCGTTTTGAGCGAATCACGCGTCAAACACGCAAATTGCGCCATTCGCTCCACTTAATTTATGCAAATCGTGCCGCAGGATGTCTAATTGCGTCTTTGCATTGACTTAACATGGAAATCGCGCGCACTTAGCGCTTCATTCGCGCCTGGTGTGAACGCAGCATTACAGTAGTCTATATGGAACCATTGTTGACAAAAGGACAACCTATTGAATGAAATGCTCACTTCACAGCATTTTAATGTTGCTTTTTTGTCGTTTTGGAGCTTCGCAGTTTGTGGAAGAAAGAAAACCATATCCGTTTTGAACAACATGGGTAAATAAGCAAACGATGGCAAAATGTGAACGAACCTTTTAAGCGTTCAATAATTCTGTGCAGTGTTTGCCGTTCCCTTGCAGGATTTAATGAAGATGAACTAATGAAGGGCAGTCGTTTTCAGAGCATTGATTGTTTTCAAGAAAATGCACCGGTCATTATATAAATTGAAAATATTCCGGTGCCCTTTCATTTTTCCTTTATACAGACCGAGCATCTTTTTTTTCAAGACCTTCTGTAGACGTAGATATCTTTTGAGAGTGATAAAAGGAAAAAGAAATCTGTCCATCTCCCTCTTTAGTGGAATTGCCTGTCCTCTCTTCTCCCTTGATGTGTCTACTTATTTATTTTCTTTAATGCCCAGGTCTTATCTCTCCAACGTCTTCACTCCGGGATTGATCAATATTTAATTTTCTCTGAGAGACTAGCGGTTAACACTAGTCTTTCTCTACGTGTCACTCTCATCAGCGCCTGTGTCTATGTGCGCTCGCTCAAAGACCTCCAGCCTTTTCAGCCTTTAATATGACAGGCGCATAGCGATAATATTCCTAAAGAGAGCAGAGTTCAGGGACTGAATATCACAGATGCCTTTCCGGACACTTACTTTAAGTCATTTGTGACCTTTGACCCCGCCGTGTCAGGGGGTCAGAGGTTTATCATGACCTTTAATGATCAGACATTCTCATGAGCAAGACCGTTTGTTATGTCCGATAATGAAGTTTTACTTATGGGGGGTAATAGAAGTTCACTGATGGTTTTATTAGCGGTTTTGGCTTATTCAGATGAGACGACAGTGTTCAGTGACTGTTGACCTTTGCTTCTTCTAGGAAAAATATAGTATTGACCTCTAACCTTTAGCCTATTAAATAGAAGTTGTCACAAAAGATGGGCTACTCGTACAAGAGAGTTATGGCATGTTCAATTTCATTAGAATTAGTTTTTTTGTTAGAATGAGATTAAAGCGGATGCGATCGTAGACTGGTTTTGATTAATAGTCAAATATATTAAAGTAAGTTTTTATTTATTTATTTATTTTTAAATCTATTACTTGGGAAATAGAATTTGCAATATGAATTTTAAAACTAAAAAACTAAAGTTTTATCATTAATAATGCTATTTAATCATTTATAATTTAAAACTATATCATTTCTGTAGCCAATATATTTTTTCTTAACTCTAAAATATTGAATTTGTTAAAAAAATAAAATAAATACATAATTAGAATGAGCTTAAAGTGGATGCAATCTTAGACTGGTTTTGATTAATAGTCAAATATGTTAAAGTAAGTTTTTATTTATTTATTTATTTATTTTAAATCTATTACTTGGGAAATAGAATTTGTAATATGGATTTTAAAACTAAAAATCTAATTTAATCATTAATAACAATATTTAATCATTTATTTTAAAAAATGGGGGACATTTCTGTAGTCAATATAATATAATATAATATTTTTCTTAATTAATTATAATTTTTTTTATATAAAAAAAATAATAATTAGTATGAGGTTAAAGCGGATGCAATCTTAGTCTGGTTTTGATTAATGGAGTGATTCAGTCTAATATGTTAAAGTTTTTTTTTATGTATTACTTGGGAAATAGAATTTGCAATATAAACTAAAAAAAGTAAAGTTTAATCATTAATAATGCTATTTAATCATTTATAGTTTAAAACTATATAATTTCTGTAGCCAATATATTTTTTTTAACTCTAAAATATTGAATTTGTTTAAAAAAAATTTAATTAATTAATAAAAAAATAATTAGAATGAGGTTAAAGTGGATGCAGTCTTAGACTGGTTTTAATTAATAGAGTGATCCAGTCAGATCTGTCAAATTAAGGTTTTTTGTTGTTGTTTCTTCTTTATTTAAAAGCTATGATTGGGAAATAGAATTTGCAATATGAATTTTAAAACTAAAAAACTATAGTTTAATCATTAATAACAATGTTGAATAATTTATCATTCAAAACTATATAATTTCTGTAGTCAATATAATTTTTCTTAGTAAACTCTAAAATATTGAATGGGTAAAAAATAAATAAATAAATATTTTTCAAGTGCAATTTTTAGAAAAGTCATTGCTCAAAAAGAGTAAAATAAGAACGATGCGTGAAGCATATTCCTGGAAGAAACTGCTCTGTCAGATAAACCCATCTCCACTTTGCCTTCTTTATGAAGTCGTATCATATTTCCTGTCACATCTGGTCTCTTTATTAAATAACAGCCACGTCTTCATGTGGTCGTAGGTCACATGGTGCCGTTTCAATCCTCTCCGCTTCTTGAAGGTGCAGTGATCTTGGTTTATGATTACAGCTTTTCTTCCTGTACTGCTGAAATGATTGATAGAGTGTATTAAAGGCTCTCCCCTGTGTCGTAAAACAGTTCCCTGCTCCTCTCCTGAAGGCATTTCCCCACCACCTGAGTTACTTGTGTGTGTGTGTGTGTGTGTGTGCGCGCTCTTAAGGGCATCATTTAGCACTGTCAGGTTGATAGAAGACTGGCTAATTAGTCATATCACATTGAAATGCCATAAACAAGAGTTCTAGCTGTGTTCTGATGTGTGTAAGAGCAAAGAAAGCAGTTGTAATCAAAGAGCTGTGGAGTAATTTAAATATAATTTGCAGCTATGCTTATGATCGTTCAGTCTTGAGATAAACGGTGCATGCAGTGGGGCCAAGAAGTCTGAGACAGTACTGAACAAGATTTTATATCATTTTAATATCAATTATATTTAATATTTATTATTAATTTTATCATCAGCGTATTTCAACTAGAGTTGAAAGTTGCATTATCATCATGAATTTTAGAATGTACCTGTTTTGATTTGAGAATGTTCCAAACAGAATCCTGTGCTCCACACAAGACACAAGAAAAGTCCTCTTTACAAGAATTCACATAATTAGTGGCTCAAATTGGGTTTTCATAAACTTCATTAGTGACCTAGACCTACTGTAGCTCTTTTTTTACCCCAAACTTTTTTAGTTAGAAATTTAAAAGTGACTTGTTTTTAAATTTAATTAAATTTGATTTTATTTTATCAGTGTACTGCTTTCATCTCTGTGTGTGTATATACACTGTGTATACATACTTAGCAATAAATGTCTGTTTTTAATTTTTTTTTATTATTATTATTATTATTTGTTTTCATTTACTTGCAACCTTTTGCTCTCCGTGATCAAATAATCTTTGGAAAGCTGAGTATATTTTTAGTATGGCTGATGATTACATTTAAAAAAAAAAAAAAATAAATCAAACAAGTACTGTTTTAAAATTTAAAATACAATTCAATAACTTAAAACAGATCAATAGGTAGACACACTTATAAAAAATATTTAAAAGCAAAATACATTTAGAACATGAAATTATATGAAATGATTGGTAACACTTTATTAAGTTGGCTTGAGAGAGCCAACTTACTGATCTACTACTTAAACTTATTATTAGTGGAGCTTGCCTAAGGCAA
>JAUMHQ010000082.1:14763935-14777883 GCA_032361165.1 Enteromius paludinosus
ACTACAGACAGAATAATAGCTCCGCCTTCTTTCTTTGTGGAAACATTTGGGTGGAGTTTGAAAATAAACCCACTCTGTGACGGAGAAAAATTTTAACGAGTGGTTCTAGGAGGTGTGGACAAGTCATAAGTTTTATAAAGAATATCTTTGCAACTTCAGGGATCTTATCTCTGCACTAACAACTTGTAACACTCTAAAGAGAAAGGAAAATCGAACCCATCTCCCATACACCAGTACACTCAAGTCTACAAGTGGTGACTGAATACGTTTTTTTACATACAAATAGTATGTTAAAAGCGCATATTAGTTCATATTCAGGGAGTACACCTAGATGATCTGAAGTATAAAACTCATGCAGTTATTGTTCATTGAATCCACTATTAAATCAGTGCAATAAATTGTTATTGTTCATGAGCTACTCACCTTTGAGTGTAAAACATGCTGATGAAGCAAGCTATAGGATTGGCAACATTTGCCATAGTTGCTGACCAGTGATAGGCCTGGTCTCCATATGGTAAACATGAGTATGACTGCACTGACGGCAAACCGGTATTAGTCAGAGCGGTCACCCATGCTAGCATAATATAGATGTATATGACTTGCATCCATGTGTGTGTCCCCGTCCCAAACATGCTCTTCTGACGATCCTTTTGAGAACGCATCATTGGTTTCTGCTCAGATTTCTTGTTTTTCCAGCGTGATATGGGAGCTTCATTTCCATTTATGTTATTGGGACGCTCTCGGGCAACAGCTGGATGGTAGTTCAAAAGTAAGAACGCCACCAAACAAACCACCATCATAGCCGCCAGGAAGAAAAAATAGGCTTCAACGGAAAAGTTAGCTGGTTGGTAGTGAGGCACAAGGTAGTTAGTGTCTCTCTCAGACCCGTTAAGATGTGTTTCATTGAGGATTTGAGATGCATTGACGCATTCCATCACACCTACACCTTGAACCATCGCCACTAAAGCTGGGACAAGACCACTCAGGCCTTCTCCTACATAATAAGTCATGAGATACTCCGCCTTGAGCTGCGTCATGAAGGGAAGGAACGTCACCGAAGAAGTGCAGTCCACTAATGAGATGAAGAAGATGAGGAGCAGCAGAGGAATGCTGCGCTCTACGCCTTGCACCACTACCGTCTCACTCCAGAAGAAAGCCAGGAAAAGGCTTGCTAGTATCCCGAAACTAACAATAAAATAGATAACGCCAGTCTCGTTGAGCGTTCCTGGGCGGAAGCGGTGCATTAGCGTGACAAACAGAGGTCCGATATTGGCCAGTTGGACAATGACGGAGATGTAGGAGGGAAGATACCAACCCTCAGGTACCTGTGGAACGATGAGAGGCAGCTCCACCCACAGACCACAGATGGTGACCCAGGAGCCCATTCCAAACAGGCCGGCCAAAACATGGGTGAGGACAGACGTGGCCATGCTGATTCAGATCAGATTTCGTAACCTTAATGTCTTCAGAAAAGAAAAAAAAAACATATGTACAATTTCTTTGCAGTTCTACTTGTACAAATTACACACTTTATCTTCAGATTGCAAATTTATTTATTCAACCGTAGTGTCTAGACTCAGCATTATGTCCTTGGGCAAGACATTTAATCCAGGAGCGCTCCAAGGGATCGACCCCTCGATCGGTGCACACTCTATTTGGATAAGACACATCTGCTAATATGAAGTTATTCAGTAACATCTGCAGTAAACAGAGCATTGTCTTACTAATACTTTGATCTTGTGCCAATGTATTTAAAGAACAAAGTCAGGAAGTTTGTGCTTATTTGCAGAGAGTGTAGTTACGGTAGCAGGGGCTTTGTCGGGGCAGTTGAGATCATGAAAATGGGATAAAACTGCCATAGTGATAAAACTATATTCATATTTACATAACATTTCCCCAGAATGTGCAGGAATGCATCATTTCATTTTTTTAATTTTGTAAAGTTTATATTTAATCGCCTTTCAGCTATTATCAGTTCCTAAAGTGGTGTGAAAATAAATGAATGAATAAATAAATAAATAAAGCCCTGATTATTATTGTGATGTCATACATTCTGCATGCATTCGTTTTATTAGGTATGGAAGTAGAGAAATTGTGCTCGCAATTTCACTATAATGCACCCTTTGATACAATTTAGTGAAATATGTAGTAAATAGTACATGTTAAAAGATGCCAAAATTATTATTTTTTTTTTTCAAATTAATTTAGTCAAAACGTATTTTTGGACATACAGCACGTGATGTAAAAATTGCATCCAACGCAGAAGATAAAAAAAATAAAAATAAATGTCATCATTCATTCCGTGGTCTAATGAACTGTTGAACACATGTTGAAATGTTGTCAATCTGCTGCTCCGCGGCAAGAATAATGCAGTGCATTGCGTTTTCAGCTGCTGTTGCATTTGTTTCTCGTAGCTACATGTCTTCTGGTCACCTTTATTGGTGCTTAACTGTTAAATGATTAGATCTGTGTCGGTCTGAAAGTTAATGGATATGATAATCTAGTTCCAGTATGCAGAACAACAAACGGGTTACTAGAATACATTAAAATCATTATCATAATGTGCGTCATAGTACCGAAGTATGCCATTTATGTCATAATAAACAGCCTTTTTTATAGCCTATAGCACAGTGCAGTTATACAAATCGTAATTTTGATTATTTTTGTCTTAAGCAACAAACTTACTGATCATGCACATTACCATCATTTGACAAATGCGTTTTATTTTATACAAATAGATAAGTAAAAATAGATTGATACATGCGAAAACTGACAGGTACTCACATGATCTGAGGCTGATTATATGAAGACAAAGTCCTGTACAAAGAAAGAAATGTCTTGTATCCCCTTCATGAGTGGGTGTTCCCATTCTAACCAACCATGACACCTGTCTGTAGATGTTTTATCAAGGAAAAATGATCATTTGTAATCATTATCATAATGCTACCCTAGTGAAAAATAAATATACGTAAATGTATTTGAGTTACATTTATTTCATGCTTAGTATAATGCAAATACATTTTCATATGTATGTACTTAATAAAATGGAAAGGAAAGGAAAGGAAAGGAAAGGAAGTGACAAGTGGCCAGGTATGGTTTCCCATACTAGGAATTAGAGCTCTGCATTTAACCCACCCAAGTGCACACACACAGTGAGAAGTGATCAACCACACACACACAGTGAACACACACCCGGAGCAGTGCAATGCAATGCATTTGTACTTTTAGTGTACTAAACTGGTATACTTAAAGTCTACTAAATTGGAACAACTAATTTTGTACTTAATGCACTTTAATTGTGCAGAAGTTGTGCTGAAGACCAATTAAGACACACTTAGTATATTTGATTGTGCTAAAGTGGAGCTATTGCAAGTATACTTTAGGTACACTTTAAATATTTAGCATTTAAAGGGGAAATATTACACAATTCTCATTAAACATGCATTTTAGGCTCATTAATAAGAAATGCATTGTGCACAAGTAATACTCCAAATAAAGTTTAATTAAATCTCAAGTTATCTGTCAATAAATATGTTCATTTGAACTATACTTAGAATTAAATATATTTTAAACATATATATATATTTTTTTTACTAGGGTATAGTACATAAATCAAAAACAACTTTAATCATACATTTATTAAAAATGCAATATTAACATTTTGGGGATAAAAGAAATCAACAGTAAAGATTGAGAGCTGTTTTCTTGCATAAATTCTGGAAGGAAATGTAACAAAGTAGAACAATCACAGCTTCAGTAAATCTTTAACTATAACCATTATGTTATACAACAATGTAGTAAAAAAGTGACTTAATATTACTCCTTATGACCGTTAAACAAAAAAAGCATGTGAAAAAGCTTACTTTACATTTCCATAGTTTATAGGTCAGTTTTCAGGTTTTATTTGGATTTGTTTAAAAGAACATGCCCCACAACTTTGTTTTTATACACACTCACATTCTTTGCTGTCAAATGAACCATTTATTTACTATAAAAAGCTGAGATCTTACAACAATAGCACATGAGAACTTGTGAACATATTCAAACAGCATATAACAGTTCTGACTGTGACGTCATGTTATTTTCAGCCTCATGGCATTTAAATGATTTTTCACATTTTCATTGACAAAGTATCAACATCATGTTAACATCGTGCACGGTTAATTAACAGATTTCTAAATAAAGGCTTTAATTAGAGATTTCAGGAATGCAGTTAGTGCTTAACACAAATATCCAGCTCTCATAAAACTAATAAATCGGATTTAAACCCAGATTTTAATCTGAATTCATGCAATTAGTGTCAAATGCCACAAAATTACACATAACAGAATTTAAGTACAAGTTAACAACAGCTGCAATATCAGATTAACCTTTGTTAAAATACTGGCCTCATCTGAAATAATTAAAACCAAAAGAGTAAAACGTGGCAGCACCACACATTGAAGATATGACAGTAAATTTGTACGTTTAGAAAATTCAGCAGACAGTGTTGAGTGTCTAAATATACAGTAAACCCAGAAATAATAAAATTTGATGATACACATTTTTTGCTTGTGGTTGTGAAAACACTATTTCATTTCGGAGAGCATTGTTTTTTCCAGTTAGGAACAATAAACTTACCTGATTTGTATTCATCAACAATGACCAGCTTGCTGTTGAAAATAAACTCACACCGTGTACAATACACAGATGAAGCAAACAGTATAAATGCACTTGTAGGACGTTGTATATTTTAACTACAGATTGCCGACTTCTGATTTTGGTTCTCACTTAATCTAGATCAAGGTGTTCACACACATTCAAAGTGACTCAAATGTGTCAACCACATATTCTATCCATTCTCAATGCGCCATCGGGTAACACAAAGATATGCAATGTGATCAGGAGCATTGCCATTAACTTGAAAAGTCCTGTGAAGGCATCAGAAGTGACACCTGTTGTACAAAGGCATAGGTTGAGAATAAAATGAAGCGCTGTTAAATTAACTGCAGGAGTCCGTGCAGTCGTGGGCCCGCTGGAAGACCTGGTACACACTGACTAAAGGGAACATCGTGAGAGCTCCGATGAGAGAGCCAGCCTGGATGAAGACTCCACACCAAAGCAAAGCTGCATGCCCTGCTTCGTGAAGCAGAGTCCCAACTACAACCTTCAGGTAAGAGAACAAGCCGGTGAAGATGATCCAGGATGTGATCTGAATGAAGAACGAAATTACAGGCTTCTGTTAAAAAACTAAACCTGATGAGAATAAATAGGTTCTAATATTCTCAATATAGTTTAATAGAATTACTTAAATACTGTATTTACGAAAAAAGTGTGATTTATTTACCTTCATTATTTGTGTAATGCAAATCAATAATTAAAGGAAAATAAAGGTTAAGGTCTATTGAGCGTCTGGGGCATGGTCATTTACCCTAGAAAATATTGTAAAATATTAACTTTTAAACTTTTTATATTGCTAAATATAATCACATTTTTAATGCATTTATAAAGCAAGTATAAAACAATATTTTTATTGCTATTTTTATTGCTATCATGACCCCTTTTCACAACAATTATCTCTCAGAGCATCTTAAAGGGATAGTTCACCCCAAAAATGTAAATGTGATGTCCGTCTGCTGGCCGCCAGAGCATCAGAGATGTAGGTGACTTTGTTTCTTCAGTAGAACACAACGATTTTAACTCCAACCATTGCAGTCTCAGTCCTATAATCCAGAGCTCATTCACAACATCCGGCATGTGATGCTGACACACAGATATATCCATTATATGACTGACAGACTGCAACAGAATCTTCATTTGTGTTCTTCTGAAGCAACAAAGTCACCTGCATCTATGACGCCCTGGGGGTCAGCTGATAAACATTTTCATTTATGGGTGAACTCATTCTTTATCAAATCTTAAAGATCATACAATAATGAAACAACCATAGTTGCACCACTTTTTGCACGTGGTGTAATAAACAGCACGTTTAAACGTTCTTAGTTCCTCTTCCACTCAAAAATTGCATACGGTTACTAACCACTAGAGCAACTCCTGACTGACTTCCTAAAAGAGGTGGACAGGGACTCAGCGCAGCCAAAGCCATGAGATAAGCAGCAAAAATACCGCCTCCCAGTGACATCACACCAAGACCAATGCTGGACCTAAAACGAGAACATCAATTACAATTCTAAACACGTACACCACACAACGATAAGAAAAACTATACATGAGCAGAATTTAAATCAGGGCCATTAGAGGGACACTGTCCAGCTGAGATTAGCTCCAACTTGCCTCAACACACCTCTCTGGAAGTTTCCGTTATGCCTGCTGTAGTAAGTTAGGCTAGTTGGTTGTTGTCGGCTTGGTGTGTCCCGGCCTTTAGACCTGGATTGGATTGTTCATGTGTGCGTAACTGGAGTTGGAGCTATACTCTTCTGGATAGTGGCCCTCCAAGAACAAGACTGGACACCCCTGATTTAAATGAACACTAAGCACTGTTATGAACTTACCTAAGTAGGACAAACATGGCCACAAAGCAGGCCAGAGGGTTTGCGATGTTGCCCAGGACGACAGAGAGGTGATAGGTCATGGTGCCATAAGGCAAACAGGAGAAACTCTGCACGGACGGCAGTACACCATTGGTCAAAGCATTGGATATTCCCAGCAACAGGAGCAGGTATATATTGTGTGACGTCCAGAAGGCCACAACAGGTGCCTGCTTTTCAACTTCAACTTGTTCCTCAGAAACCGGGGAACCTCCATTTTGCAAAGGGTGTGTCTCTTCCTCCCTTTTCACCGTTTCCTGCTCTGTCCTTGGAATTTCCTCTGCCGCAGTCGGAGTGACCACTCTGTATGTCAGAGCGAGGAAGCAGAGCGCCGAAATCGCCAGCATCACAGACAAGAACCAGAAGAAGTTTTGGGCTGGGAAGTTTTCTTGGAGATAGTGGGGCTTTGTACCGTTGGTCGTTTCATTGCACTCTAGTTTCCCTACGCCCTGACCCAAAGCGACCACACAGGGAAAGAGTGCACAAAGGCCTTGTCCGACAAAGAACGTCCGGATGTACTGCGGGGGGTAACGGAACATGAAGGGCAAGAAGGTGACGTTTGAAGTGCAGCAGACAAATGACAGGATAAAAGCAAGCAGCAGAAACGGGACAGATCTTGGCTCTCCAGCGACTGTGACCACCTCGGACCAAAAGAGAGCAAGAAATGCAGCTGCAACCACCGCTAGCACTTGTATGATGTGGATGACCAAGCGTTCATTTAGCCATCCTGGAGCAAAGTGGTGGGTTAAAGTCACAGCCACTGGACCCAAATTCCCAAACGCAATCAGCACTGAAAGATAGGCTGGCAAGATCCACTCTGTAAAGAAAGGACACGTTTAAAGCATCTATTAGGTACAGCACAGGTTGAAGCACATGTTGAAGTTTAATTAAAACACTATTTACTTTCAGGCAGAACACCTACTACAACCGGCAACTCAACCCATAATGAGTTCACTGAGATCCATGAGCCCATTCCAAACAGGGCCACCAGAATATGTGTAACGATGGCATGATTCCACCATGTATCTGCCATTTATATGTCTAGGAAAAGGGCACAAGTAAATTAGAGCATCCATGTTTTTAATTGTACATAATGCATTTATTTCTTGTGACTGTATTTATAAAGTAAACTTCTCTCCTCATGAGATGTCATCTCAAATGGATTGCATTAAAACCAATGATGTTCACTTATATACAGCAAAGCCACATAGAGACTACTGTATATGGCAAACTTAAAATAAATGAGCTAAATATATGTATACACATTTTATTTTGTCAAATTTGTTCTGCTTAAAAGAGGAGTACTCAAATGTGTGCTGCTAAAGATTCTTTGAAATGTTATAAAGAAAAAGGCACAGAAAAAGAAAAAAATATGCATTATATCTATATATACATATATATATGTGAATAAACTGTTGCAAAAAGAAATGTACTTTCAAATATTTTGATTGAACATTGATAAATGATCACAAAAAATACACTGACTGATTCGGACAAGAAGAAATTATGATTTTTAGCAATTTAAGACACTTTTTATATAATTAATTATTAATAATCAATAATTAATAATATACATTGTTATGGACTGCACATCTTGCAATTCATAAAGAACAATAATAAATAAACTAACAGAAAATTGAACCATTTCAAGAAGAAAAAATAATGACTTTGTACCCACAAGTAAAGAATCAGCCATATATATATATGTATAAAAAACAGTATGGATGGCTGAATCTGTAGCATTGTAAAATCTGTAACATTTTAACATTTTAAAATCTGTAACAGTTTATTTGCTTAAAGTGAGTGTTCTTTAATGAACAGAAAACTTAAAAATCATAATTTATTTAAAATATACTTACAACATTTATAAATGCTTTACTGTACTTTTTCCTCAAATGATGATTTTTTTTTTCAAAACATCCATTTCATACTGATTCAGAACATTTGTATAATGTGTGTGTGTGTGTATACATAACATTATATTATTATTGGTAGTAATAGTACTTTTCATAAAATAAAAAGACAAGTGTTTTACTACAAAGGTTTTTATTTTGTAATGCAACTAATATGAAAAACAAACATTTGAAAACAAAACAAAACAATGAACTATTTTGAAAGTGTATATTTCAGTAAGAGAACAAGCTCGTTAGTAACAGAACGTCTCAAAACAAAGACTTTCTACCATATCTGAAAACAAAATAAGAGACTAACTTAGAGACACAATTAGAGAAACTCAAAGTTCTCCCTGTAACAGGGGCCAAAAACATTTGATTTCTTTATATCAATACTACGCCTTTGTTTGGTTTGCTGACCAGTGTCTGTGCTTTGGAGGTCGAGGGATGACGTTTCAGCCGGGGTCTCCTGAATCTCAATGTGACCAAGCGCATTCTCAGTTGGTGATGTAACTATAACTCTCTCATTTGGCAGGACGTCCTTCAGTGTAGAAACCATGTCATTCAAAGAGAACCCTATGCGAGTTTTGTCTCTGGAACCCAAGATGCTCTTTTGGTAGTTCAGCTCACAGCGAATGACCTCGCGTATATGCGCATGGCTCGCACCTTCTAGCTTTGCGAGCAATCGCTCAACGTCTTGCTTGCTTTTACATGGGCCGCCGTATTTTGAAACGGCTCCAACAATCATTTTCCTATAAATGTGATCCTGGGCTTTTTGCTTCAGTCTACTGACCTTAATTTTTTTGGCAGCATTGAGATTCGCTCCATCAAAGATAGAGTAGCGTTTCTGAGTGGTTTTGGCAGGTGACAATGTGACCGCTGCTGATGTTGGTTCATCTGTTCTCTCTCGGGAAGCAAGATCTTCACAAACCGAACTCTCGCTCCGACCAAGAGTTTTATCAGGCCTGTTCTTCTCATAAGGGTACGCATGACCAAAGGGGTACTCGCCCATCAGCTGTAAAAATGTGCAGTTTGCCATTTGGACGGCTATATCGGTGGGGAGATCTTTGCAGTGTTCACCGCCAGGTAGGAAATCTTTAAGATTGTCTTCTAGTACAGCCGCGAGGGCTTTCATCATCTTCTCCAAGCAAGCTTTTAGCAGAGTACCGGACTGCTTCTTTGCATTATCGCGGCAAAATCTGAACACTCCTTCGAAAGTCCCTTCTTGCATTGGAACCTGTAAGAAGACATTGACAAAGGCTTCTGGTTGCAAAAGGCAACTCGCGTCTTGCGACCATTCCAAGAGCTTTTCGTACAAGCACAGGATATATCTACTGAAAAGAGGATATTCTCCATCGCTCTTCAGAAGCTGCCAAAAGGGTCCCAGGACTTTAAGGTAGACAACAGCCACCACACAAACCAACGCCTGCAACGCTTCATCATCTGCGTCAGCCGTGACACTCTCCAACAGGATACTCGAGTCGTCGTTCATGAGCTGCAGGTCAGATAAAAAGAGAGCCACATCTTTATGATGGTGAATGAGTGCAGCGGCTGCTTCGAAGTAGTTAACGATACGATTTGACCTGTAAATAGGCAGTTTGGACGGGTTTTTCCTCTCAAGGCAAAACGCAAGCCAGTGTCTGCGGTAATTTGGGTTGGTCTCCTCGCTTGGGCATAACATTTCCGAAGCCATGTGTATGTAACGGCTCACGGCGCTCTCGTCGAAGTTGACAAAACTCTGAAATCTGGGGTGGTTGTCGCGTCCGAGTTTCTCGCCCGTGGTGTTCACTGTATCTTTTTCCAGCAATATCATTTGCTGTTCAACGACATCAATGAGCTCGAAAAGGAACTGGCAGATGTAACGCAGGAAAGTCAGCGGCGGCACTAGCGGATGGCTGCTTCCTTTGACTTTGTCGTCGAGGGTTCTTAGGTTGGCGTCTTCCTTTAGCATCGCCGAGAAGTGATTTTGAAGCAGATCCAGTGAAACCACCTTGGCAGCTTCGTTCTTTCCTCCGCTCATTTCTGCAATCTTTTGCCAAGACAGGACAGAGATATCAAGAAGTGTTACATTGTCGCCCGTGTCCGTTCTTGGGTCTTCTTTGGCATCTTTCAGTGAGCGTATCGGTGTTTGACGGCTCTGTGATCTCTGTTCCTTATTAACGGCAAACAAATCGGGCGTTTGCTTGGGTTCACCATGAGCTTTCACAGGCACATCTGTCTGCGAAATACGGAAGGACTCATCTTCCTCCTTGAACAAAGAGGTAGGTTTATGTCTGGTAATGCGTTGCTTCTTTCTCAGATGTGCTTTGATCATTGCCACCCTCCTGTATTCAATATCATCTTCATCAGCTTCGGGAGCAAGATCAAATGGACTCTGAAGAAACTCATCCAGAAATCCGCGGCTCCTCTTTCGGCTCCTCTGATTGTTGCGGTACTGCATTCTGAAATTCTTGAGGCTCGACCGCAGGAGCCTATAGGCTCTTTGGATCTTGCCATCACTACAAAATAAAGGCTCAAAGTTGCGAATCCAGGACACCAAGACAACCGGGTCTAATTTCTCTCGTGAAATGAAATTAGTCAATTCCAGAATGAGACCATTTGTGAGCGCAGTTAATTTTGCACGGTCAGAAAAGTCAGACATTTCCAGTAAATCTCTTCTCCCGATTCCGATACTATCACATATAGGTCCGACAAATTCAAAGTTTACATCTGAATCAAGGAACTTCTGCCTAACATCTCCAGTTAAGCTCAAAGCTGTCGTGGTGTTTCTCTCAATCAAGCTTCGGAAATCAGCCGACTGAAACATAGGGGCAATCTTTTGGAGCCACTGAATCAAATCAACCCATGAAATATCTTGCTCCTCTCTCATCAGTCCAATCTGAACCAACATGCGGATTTTCCAGGGCTTTTCATCCAGCTCCAACAGCTCTCCGTAATGAGCACCAAGGAAGTCATCAACAAGCCTGGAGTAAAAATCATCCCCTGCAAGACAGTTTTCAAGGGTAAATAAGCAGATACTTAAAAAAAAAAAATAGTATGTTTTGATAGTAAATCATTGAATGCAAAACAAAAGGTACTACTCACTGAGCTCAGAAGCAATGGTCTTTGCACTCGCACTAGAGGAACCAAAGTCTTGCAGGTCCTCCATAGTTGAACATCAAAGTGGCTTGGCTTGTTTTTTTAAACCATCTGGTGGAGCACGCTTCCAAATAAAGGCCAGATAAATGTTTTAGTAATAACGACCAGAGAATGATAGTCCACAGCTGATCTTAACCGTGCAAAACAAAGATTATCCTTCAACTTATTTTAATTATTTTTATCAGGTGTACTTGCCTGAGAATCTAGCTTAGTTTTCCTAATGGTATTACACTTTTATAATCATTTGCAATTTTTGGTATATATTACATTATTGCATTTATTTTCTTAAAAACACAGCATTGAAGGTTTACAGCTAAATATAACAATCGATTCTAAATATTATAGTAAATACAATACTCTAATATCCAACTGCTTTAATATGCTGTCATTAGAAAATTAATTACAATGACAACTTTCCTACACTTTTTAAAGGACATCCATTAATTACATTCATTTTACAGTCGAGATAATATGTACAGTATTGATTTCTGTGGTTTCCTTTGGTTATATATTGTAAAATTATGAATTATGCAAGTGTGATGATTATTTGTTGCCCAAGTTACACAATAAACTGAATGAATCGAATTCATGGGATACAAATAACACTCAAAGAATGGTGCAAAAGGTCAGTTGCATCACTGCTAGCTTTACAGAAATCAAGATCACGCATTCTGTAAACATGGCGAGTCACATATTAGTTGTCTTGGAGTCATCAAAAACGCCTCACTTCCTGCTATTATTTACTAAATATCTACTTTGCTTGTTTTGGTTGTAGTGTTTGAAAGCTCAAGTACTAGGGCTGAAAATAAGAGCATGCATGCGCTTTCATTCTTCGTGGTTTGTTGTCTCTCTCGAGCGCGCGAGGATGCGTCAATGAACGGCATCGCGAAGTTTGAAAACACGTTCTCTGTGTTTGAGATTGGGAGATTGCCACGGATAAAAGGTTTAAGCGATGTAATGTAGCAAACATCCTTTAAACTTAAATAAGCATTCAGAAAAAAATGTGCATGTAGGCACAGAATCTCGAAATGTACTCACCGACTTATTGTTCTTTGCTTTGTAGTAGGTATAGGTTTGCGTGCTCCTTTCTTTGGACCCCTTGTAGTGTGTAGACAGAGTCGGGGATTCCGATTATACAATAATTTTCGTCCACTCTACATCATGGACTTCCCTGTAGAGTCACGTGGGCGTCTGAAGAATCTCTGATTGGACGTATTCCACGCGTTGTATTTGGTTAAAAAGGCTCTGCTAGTCTATCAGCGAATCACTTAAAAGAGTCGGTTCAGTGATTCTTTTGCGTCATTACGTAATTGCGTCATCACATCGACCCTTATCCTATATAATATTTTTATGTTCTTATAATGTACTAATTGAATGACTGTGTACTTGTTTTTACACCCCGACATGACTTTATTTTTAAAAATGTAAAAAAATGTAAAAAAAAAAACAAAACCAAAAAAAAATATATATATATCTGTCCAAACCGTTCCAGTAAAAGAATACTTTCATTTCTAAGAGCTACCATTAATAAAAGTATTTGGTTAAATTCACATTAATTTGCCCGGGTTTTGTTGCAGCAGTAAGTCTACTCACTGGTGTTAAAATGAATAGACACTCAAAAAATGAATCAAAAATATAATAGATGCAAGCAGCAATTACCGGTGTTCGAGCATTTTTAAGGCCTTTGAGGTTGTATAAGGCAACCTGAATATATGGCTGACACTAAAGCACATCGAACATGGACACAAGACACAAACACAAACACACAGAGAGAAAGACTTACACACACACAGAGAGAGAGACACAGAATTGAAATGGTTAAAATGTTATATTAACACAAGTGTTTAATGTTAATAACTTTTATAGTGCCATTTTTTGCTAAAATAGTTGACAATTTGAGTTTATTTTGTATACAAAAACTGTGTTTTTGAGGCATTTTTAGCCGTTATAGCGACACCTATGGTCCGATCTCCATAAAACTTTGCATAATTGTTAAGAGTCACATGTTTTCACCAAGTTTTGTAAGGTTTCAAGGTTGTTGTTTTTTTACGTTTTATAGGCTAATTGGTTTTCTCGATCACTCCCGTTTTTTCAATTATAGCTAACCAAAAGTTTTTTTTTTTTGATAATTAATGATCTAGAGAGTCCATAAATTATTACTGCAGTGGTTCGAGATTGAGTGAAAAACCAGGGACTAACGTTAGTTCGCAGATCTTATAGCTGAAAAATATGTATTTCCTACCTTTTAGCGCTAGCAAGTGGCAGAGCTGCGTATTTTTTATTTTATTTTAAAGTTTGATCTTAAACACATGTGTAGGGGAGAGTGAGGTAAGATGAGCCACTTTTTACTTATGTTGCCCTGGATGTGAGAAAAAATGACACAGAAATAGA
>JAUMHQ010000082.1:14782023-14798337 GCA_032361165.1 Enteromius paludinosus
TCCACTGGAACACGATGGCTGTGCACTGGATCAATGATGCCTCCAGTGGCGATCTGAGCTTCTAACAGACGAATACCATGGTCCTTGACAATCAGATCTTTTTTCAAGGCCTGGAACAAGGAGATTATGTTCCCTGTGTATGGGTCTGTGTACCCAGTGACTGCCCGTTCTGCAGCGAGTAGTTTGCTTTTCCATTCCATCCCCACAACGCCTTCAGCCACAGCCTGGTCTACTGACAGTTTTTTGTTGATCACTGGGTCAATCATAAAGCCAGTGGCCGCTTGGGCCTCAAGCAAAACCAGAGATGTTCCAGGTGTCAGAAGTCCCTTATTTTTGGCTTCGAAGATGCTCATGGTCTGTTTTGTGGACTGGACATATACACCAGCTATACAATTTGTTGCTCCAAGGTATTTTTGAATAGATTCCATTTGATTGATATCTTCATCATCTACTTCGTCATTGATAAGCTTACTCATCATTTCTTTTGAGATGATTTTTGCTTCAAATAGATCACTTGCTGACACTTGTTTTCTCAGGCCTTTAAAGGAATGCTTTTTTGTGGTTACTTCAATTATCATAGCTGTCACTGTTTCTGTTATCTCCTCTATTGAGAGTTTCTTTTGTTTGTATTGGTCAATAAATTCTTTCCTTTTCTTTGTGGAGATATACTCTGAGTTTAGTACATCCCAGAGTGATACACGTTTATCTGCAAACTTTCCAGCATTGATGATCACTGATTTGTCCTTGAAGACCTTTATTATTTGTTCGTCATCATAGGTTGAGTTTTCAGCACTCTTTTCAGTTAATGGGAGAAGCAGCAGGCCGGTGCTTGAATTCCTTTCACATTTCTTCACAAGTTGTTGGTAAGTAAGAGGTTCTTTTGTTTCTGGGTCAGAAAACCCCCTTTCACTTTTTATTGGATTTGCCAGGAGATCACTGGTCTCATTATTTAAGCATCCTTTCATTATTGCCTTTTGAACTGGCAGCCTGTGGCTGCCAATTGGATCAATAATTCCTCCTGTGGCAAGCTGTGCATCTAAGAGGTTCAGTCCATGTTTTCGAGGGATGAGACCTTTTTGCATTGCTTCGAATAAGCTTATTTGCTCATCTGTGTATGGGTCTGTGAAGCCAGTGACAGCACGTTCAGCCAATAGTAAGTGCTCCAATATCTCTGGTCCAACAAGCTGAGCTCTGACAGCCTCCATCACTGTGTGATGTGTGTTTTGGATTGGATCGATAACATATCCAGTCGCTACCTGAGCCTCAAGCAACAACAGTCCTGCATCGGAAGTGAGTAAGCCTTTAGTTTTTGCCATGTATAAACTTAATACTTTTCCTGATGGATAAAGCTTTACTCCAGATATACTTCCAGTGCCTTTCAAGTACCTTTGAACAGATTCAAGTTTAACCACATTTTCAAGTGTCTCCTTACCATCTTGCAGCTCTTTATAAGTTTTAGTGTCAATGATTCCAGAGTCATGCAGCTGTTGCACAGAAACAGGTTTTCTCAGGCCCATAGTTGTTTGGAAAGTTGCTTCTTTCTGTTCTATTGTTTGAATAGCTTTTGTAACTATGGTAACAACTTCCTTTATGTTTATCTTGCCCAAACGGTATTGTTCAAAGTACTGCTGCCTCTGTTCATCTGTGAAGTATACAGAATGTATTACTTCCCAAAGAGACAATGATTTTCCAGAGAAACGGCCAACAGAAACAACAACACTGTTTTTCTCAAATTCTGCCTTGATCTCAGTGTCTGAGAGAATTTTTTGTGATTTGTCTTGTGTTTTCCCCTTTTCAGCAACTGGTAGAAGGAAAAGACCAGTATCAGGATCCTTGATGCACCGTGCCAGCAGCTCCATGTAGGTCAGATTTTCTTGTGTGGTGGGATCAAAAAACCCTTTAGTGTCATCACTTTGATCGGCAAGGATCTTGTTTAAGTCAGCATCAAAATAACCCTTTCTGAAAGCAACTTCAAGTGGTAAATGCAAACCTGTTAAGGGATCAATGATGCCACCTGTAGCAATCTGAGCTTCAAGTAGACGTATGCCATGCTGCTTTACAATAAGGTCTTTCTTGATGACTTCAAAAAGTGATATTGTTCTGCCAGTGTATGGGTCTTTGTAACCAGTCACCGCTTTCTCAGCAGCCAAGAGTTTTTCATACAACTCTGGAACAATGACTTTCTGCTTTAAGGCCTCCTCAACCGTGAGTTTCTTGTTTTGTATTGGATCAATAATAAAACCAGTGGCAGCCTGTGCTTCAAGAAGACACAAGGCAGTGCCAGGGGTAAGATGTCCCTTTTTTTTGGCTTGATAGATGCTCATTTTCTCATTTGATTTTTGCAATATTACACCTGCAATACAGCTTGTTCCACTAAGGAAGTTTCTCACATTGCCCATCTCAGTGAGATCTTTGATCGTTAGTTTCCCCTCAAGCACATCTTTGTATGTTTTTTCATCTATTATTGACGAATTCAGCAGCTCCAAAATAGAGACTTTTCCTCTAAGACCATTTACACTGAGGTCAGTATTTCTTTGTACTTCCTTGCTTTCAATGATTTCTAAGATAATTGTTATGATCTCTTCAACTGTGATCGTTTTGGCCTTGTAGCGCTTTAACAGCTCCTGCCTTTTCTCCTCAGACAAATATTCAGAGTTGATGAGATCCCAGAGTGTCACTTTCATGTTGCTGAATCTGCCGTATCTCACAGACACGTACGTGGTTTGAAACATCTCTTTGGCGCTGCCCCCTATTTTGACTCGCTTGTCATTTCCTTTGATTGTCAAGAGGCAAAGGTCCGTGCTTTGGTCAGTGACACATCTGGACATAAGCTGCATATAAGTAAGGTTTTCATGAGTGTTTGGGTCAAAGAATCCTTTTGTGTCATCAGTTGGATCGTCAAGGATCTGATTCATTTCTGTATCAAAATATCCTCGTTTATAAGCAATATGAACCGGAATGCGATGGCTATTGACAGGATCGATGATGCCCCCTGTGGCAATCTGGGCCTCTAGCAGACGTATGCCATGATCTTTCACAATTAAATCTTTCTGCATTGCTTGGAAAAGTGAGATTTTCTTGCCAGTGTAAGGATCTTGGTAACCTGTCACTGCCTTCTCTGCTGAACTTAATTTCGCATGAATATCAGCTCCTATAACACATGCCTTCACTGCAGCATCTACAGAAAACTTTCGATTAGCAATTGGGTCAATTATGAATCCCGTTGCAGCCTGGGCTTCAAGAAGAACAAGTGATGTTCCTGGCCTCAGAATTCCTTTTTGTCGAGCTTGGTAGACTGACATTATTTGGGAGTCAGGAAGCAGCACACCCGCAATGCTTGGTTTACCTTGTAGGTACGTTTGCACAGTTTCATTCTCTGTAACATCTTTTACCGTCTTTTTTCCTTCTCTGAGATCTGCTAGATCATTCTCTGTGATGATGTCAGCTTCAGCAAGCTGGTTTGCAGTTACTTTTTCCCTTATGCCTTCAAAAACTACATTAGCTGTTTTCACTGAATGTTCAATGATTTCCAGGACTTTGGTTACTATAATTTCAATTGTGAGTGTTTTGTTTCTGTATCGCTCAATTAAGTCTTGCCTTTGCTGTTCAGTGAAATATTCAGACATAAGTAATTCCCAGAGCGAAACAGTCATCCCCATGTATTTTCCACATGTCACTTTTACCATGACACCCTTGAAGACTTTTCTGATGTCATAGCCAATGAATGTGTGATTCAGAGTGCTGGATGGATCGTGAATGGGTAGGAGCGTGAGTCCTGTAGAGGGGTCAATGACACAACGATCCAGCAGTTGTAGATATGTCAGATTATCATTCGTGTTGGGGTCAAAGAAACCTTTAGTGTCATCACCCGGATCTTCAAGGATGTCGTTCATTTCCTCATCGAAGAAGCCGCGCTTGTATGCTACATCCACAGGAACTCTGTGACTGTTTATTGGATCGATAATTCCACCAGTTGCAATTTGCGCCTCAAGCAACCGGATCCCGTGCTTCTTTACTATCAGTTCCTTTTTCAGAGCTTGAAAAAGAGATATGGTTTCACCAGTGTATGGATCGTTGTAACCAGTGACTGCGCGTTCTGCTGCGAGCAATTTTCCATGGTACTCTGGCCCTACAAGTTTTTGTTTAATGGCTTCATCTACACTGTATGTCTTGTTTTCAACAGGGTCAATCATGAATCCAGTTGCAGCCTGGGCTTCCAGCAGGATCAAAGCAGAGCCAGGCATGATTATTCCTTGTCTCATTGCCTGATAGATGCTCAGTCTCTTGTTTGTGGAAAGCACAGCTACTCCCCCAATGCTTTTTTTACCTTCTAGATATTCTTTCACTGTTTCCATCAACATCACGTCCTGGGTGGTGGTTTTACCCTTATGCAGATTTTCAAATGTCTGTTGGTCAATAATTTTTGATGCCAGAAGCTCAGCGGAGGTTACGCCTCTGCGGAGGCCTTTAAATGTGATGTAGATGGGGAACAGCAGCAAACCTGTTTCTGGGGCTGCAGTGCATTTCTTTATCAGTGATGCATAGGTGAGGTTTTCTTGAGAGTTTGGGTCATAGAATACCTTAAGAGCATCCAATTGGTCTCTCAAAAGATCTTTCTCGTAGTGACCCTTTCCATAGGCTTGTTTTTCTGTTAGGTAGCATTTTTCAATAGGGTCATAGATGCCTTTGGCAGAGATCTGTGCCTCAAGCAATCTAACGCCATATTCTTTTGGGATTACGTCTTTCTGCATGGCCTGAAAGAGTGAGATTTGTTGGTTGGTGTATGGATCTGTGTAGCCTGTGATGGCTCGCTCAGCTAATTGAAGTTTCTCTTTCATTTCACGTCCCACAATGCCTTCCTTTACTGCATCATCTACTGGCCATGTCTTGTTTTTGACGGGGTCGATGATTCCTCCTGTTGCAGCTTGAGCTTCTAACAGTGCCAGACATGTTCCTGGCTTCAACAAGCGCTTCTTGAAAGCTTGGTATATTGTAATGGTTTCATTTGAATGTTCAAGGAACACTCCAGCTACTGGCCCCCGAGAACCGCAATTTTCCAGAGCTGGCATTTTCTTGCACCAGGGTCTGTGGATTACATAGGAATTATTATTAGTCACACATTTAAAATCTAGTGTTACCTTAAAGCTTTAATTATCCACATATTTGTTTACTGTAGAAAATGCAAACTGTACACCACTGAACCCTGCTGAAACTTGCGTTTGTGCTAACAATGAAAGCACCTTTCTTCCCTTGTATGACTTGCCCTAACAGGAAAAAACATCTTGAGCATTGCATCACTTGGAAGAGTCTGCATGTGTTTTATTTAGCTTGAACCTTGTAAGCAATGGGAAACTGGAAAAACATGATTCTGATGTATTCTTGAAGAATGTGAATTGAGAAACAGTGACCCCGAAAGGCTTTTCACTTGTCGGTTACACAATCATGAATGAAAGTGTCTGAGGTACATTCTTTCTCTCTCTCGCTCTCTCTCTCTCACCCTCACTCTCAGTAATTAGCAAAACAACAAAAAAGGTGTTTCTCATAATCTTTTTGAAATATTGTACAAAAGGCATGACATTATGCTTGTATAAACTCCTAATTTCTGATATTCGCTAAAGCCATAAGTCTGTCACTTTCATCAATACGTACTTACACTGACTAGAGTGAGCGAATTAAAATGTATCTCCCCATAATTTTAACTGTATTATAGAACTTTATCCCTCTAATTACCCTCTGAAGTTAGAGCTCAAAGTGCTGAAACCCTATTTTAATTGTTAGGATTTTTGTTATTATTGTTATTATTCTGCCCTAAAACTGATCCTGCAGAACCTATCAAAGTCTCAGCCCAGTCGGCCTAACAGGGGTGCTAAAGCTCAAAAAACAAACAGACATTTTTGGCTGTAGCTCGTAAACCGTTTGTCGTAGACTCAAAGATTTCACATTGTTGCAATCCTTGCATTAGCACATGTGTGATTTTTGCTCTAGGACGTACAGTTTTTTAGCACAATTGAGCTCAATCTGTAACCCACTTTTACGAGCTAGTCTTAGGTTTTTTAGCTGTAACAGGGTCATTTAAAAAGGGGAGTGTCCACATATACTCAAAAGCCTATAAAAACCTATAAAAGCCTACAAAAGCACAACACTTTATGAAACATGGTTAAAACATGTCACAGATAAGTCTTAGCAAGCATGCAAAGTTTCATAGAGCTTAGACTATAGGTAGCACTAAAACCATTAAAAAAGACCTCAGAAACACAATATTTCCAGAGTAAATGATCTTAAATACCTGAAACTACTCATACATTTACTTATAGAACATATCTTCATAAAATATCACAGATCTCCTCATTCTGAGCAACTTTGTCTCTGGGATTAATGATGTCAATCGAACTATTTTGGCAAAAAATAGCACTATAAACATTTATAAACATACAGTTTTCTGTAAGAAATTGCAATCAATAAACACTATATGGCAGTGGAAGACCACTGACCGGCTTAATAAACACTAAAACAGTGTTTGCTGATGAAGACATTATCAATTCACTATTATAACATTTAAAATCACATTTAGTTAAAGATTACCATTTTGCTCATACAGTTTTTACAACGTTGCCAATTTTGTGTGTCTTTGAGCCTATTGTTAGACATACATCCAGGTTGCCCTACACAACCTCAAAAGGCCTAACAATGCTCGAACCCCGGTAATTGCTGCTTGCAAGTATATATATTATATTTTCTTAAATATATGAAATTAAAACAAACTAGAAAAGTTCTTTTGCCCTTATATTATCCAATATTTAATATTGGTATCCAACAATTTTATTTAATTCTAGCTTGTGAATCAGAAAGGTTGTTCTGATAAAAAAAATTATAGACAATAAAAAAGCTATTTTATCTATATTAACGTCACACACATACACTCCTCTAACATCAATAAAGGGGAGTGAGGTTCACTTGCACAGAACCTCCGTTACACTTAGCAACAAACTGCGACTGGCCTTTGATCAATTTATATCTGCTGCTAGATTAATCCAAATAAAGTTAAATTGTCAAGATCTTATCACCGTAATCATAAAGGATAATACAATGTAATTGTAATCATAAAAAATTAATTTTATCATGATGATAGATTCTTTTGTTTCACTTTGCACAGTGTAGGGAAAATGTGACAGACTGGTTCAATCAAGAGTTGCAGCAGGTCTTGCTGTGCTGTGCTGTGCTGTGCAGACCAAATGGTGTGTGACACCAAAATACCACATGATTTGGTCTGCTAAGCTCTTGGGCGTTTTTATTTGGCAAGAGATTTGCTTAGCATGACATCTAAATGCCTGAGAGTTGGTAACCCTGTTGCATTTCGTCACATGGCTTCTATATTTCCTATGCGCTCCGGGAAAAATACCTGCGACTGCAGTTTAAATGAGTGCAATGACAATGCATTGCTCGTAACTTTTTGAGTGAAATAGATCAGACACTGGACAATCAATCTAGACCTGTGTGTCCTTTCCTCCACAACTATTCAAAGCCCCCTCATTGCTCGAGCCCTGGGGCTTCAGACTCCACCCTTTTCAAATCCAGTCTAGACGATACTGACTTTCACATTTTAATTATTTTACAGTAAGGATGTGACATCCTTGTGCAAACACTGAACGTTTAATGTAAATTTTCCTGCAAGTGATATTTGCTTTACATGATATCTTAGTTATGAAGTCTCACTGCCAGACAATAATGGCATTCTTCTAGCAAGTGGGGGGTTAACCCTTACACAGTAAAAAGGGCTGCTAATAGCCTCTTCCTGTCCAAATTCCTTGGATGCAGGCAGACCTCTGAAAGCATAAGGTCACATTACTGAATGTCAGACAATTTCTTCAAAAGCCTGCAGGTGAAAACTAATCAAGTACGCCTTTCTACACTTTATACTTTTTAAAAATGATTTACTTAGCCTATTTGTTTATTTTTCATGCATTGCACTATATATATATATATATATATATATATATACACATACACACACACACAAACAAACAGCCATTGAAATGCAGAAAGATTATTTATATGTATTGCATTATACAGAAAGCTTTATATTCTCTTACTGTACTTCTGTAATTCTGTGGATGGCTCATTTCCCCCCACAACTATGAAACACCAGGGAATGTTATTTATTGCAACACTGTTCACTTTTGGAAAAACTGTAATGTAAATGTTTGACCAGCTCCTTTACCATCTAACAACTGCTTTATATAATCATCCCTGTTCAAAGGTGTCTGCAAATGTTGCCTGTTTCATAAAGCATTTTAATTCTGTATTGCTAAGGGGTGTGGTTGAACAAGTGACCATATGGTAAACATAACTTCCATAAAAGCATAAATGATGGCACACACTTTCAGTTAGCTGAAGATCCTTGCTCTACATTTAGTTAACACTGATAAAGATGCAAATGAACTGATAATGAAAGTACAATCACAATAACAGTCTTTAGATTGATATAAGACCTGAAATTCTTACCTCTTTTGGTGATTTTGCTAGAAGTGTTTTTCTGCTTACTGAGCAGTGATGTAGGTCAAGCACACTGCGGACACTCAGTGAAAGACTGAGCATGTTTCCTTCCTTTCCTCTGTTTAATATACTGATCAGTCAGGGCCAAACTCCACCCTCAGGAACACTCCCCTCTCTCTGTGGAGATAAGACAAATACCTTGCAACCAAGTGAAGGAATGGCTTTCTCCTTATTGTCAGATATGCACAAGGGCACCACAAAACTGAATTCATATTAACCTTATTTTAAGAATGCAAACACTAAGAATTGTGTGTCTATTACTTTAAATGGGGTTAGTGGGGGACATAACTTACTGGCTCTTTTTTTCCCCCTCAGTGCATTCACAGTTGCTGGCTGACATTTCAGACTGTGGTGGAGAAATGTGTCAAGTTCATGTTCAAACTCATAATAACCTGTTCTCATGAATGATGTCATCGTTGTATTTCACTAGAATTCTCTCAGGTTTGTGCACAGATTCTGTTAATGATTTCAAACGATGTAAATATTGTGCATGTGATATCTTATCTGAGCTGACACATCCTGCTCGACCTGAAGCTGAGGGTTTTGTGCTGCAAATGTCCTAAAGGGAGGGTTCTTAATCCTACATTACAGTAGTATTACAGTAGTAATGTACTGCTTATTCACCGCACCACTGTAAAGAACAGATTCAAGCAGAATAGATTTTTTCCACTAAAAGTCTCTTATGATTATAAAGTCTGTGTTTGGTCAATAATAAAGTAGAAATAGTAATGAGGTGGTCTCACTTTATATTAAGTGGCATTAATAACTGTGTACTTACATAGTAACTAGATGTGTACACAGTGTGTGAACCACAGAGTGGTACAGCTGTAATATTTCTGTAACTACACACATGTAACAACCCTCAAAACGCTCTGTGCAAGTACAAACGTGTTTCGTTTTTGGGGGTTATTTTTAAAAACAACAATGGAAAAAATACAATCATTATCTCAATATCCTACAAAATTTAGGAATTGGGGTTCGGGGAATCCCCCCACCAACCGAGAGTACCCAATAAATAATAAAAACATAGGACAACTGCCATGTAATGTATGTATATTAAGTATATTATGACTTAATTTTTCTTCTTTTCATTGAAATAATAAATCTGTGTACTTACATTTAGATTAATAACGTGGTACAAAGCACTTAATAAAAAATGGCTGTGATTTTACTGTAACAGAAAAAAGAACTGTTAAAATGCTATGGTAAAAAAAAAACGTTAAAGTTCCTGTAAAATGTACATAAATGTATAAATAGACATTACCAGAATTCCTTGCATTGCAATTAAAATTTTGTTCGAATTTTATGTTTTTTCTTTAAAATAACTATATTTCCTCTTAGTTTTCATTTAATATAAATTATGTTTATTAAGTTTGTATGTTTCATAATATGTTGTTAAATGAAAGTTTATTGCATATTTGAGTTTAATGAGTCATCATGAGTGTGAATGACACTGAGCTCCTTCTAAATATGTTCAGATTTAAAAGATCCATTTGGTGCCTATCAGTGCATTTCAAACCTAGAAAACAGTGCTTTTATAGGTTGGTATATTAAATTAAATGTAACCTAAAATCGTAAAAAAATGTTACCATTTTTGTTTTATGGTAGAATTCCGGCAACCACAGCTGCCAGTTTTTCACCGTGTTTCATATGTTTTTGCATTGTACTTTGATTGTTTAAAATCCCTATATGTGACTACATCTGTACTTAATTACTGTAATTACATTTATATTTACACTGTAGACCCATTCTTTGCAACTTAACCCACCCTTAACCTACCCATAACACCAATCCCGTTCCTCACCATACCTGTATCCACCTCAACAGCAGCAGAAGTGTTTTGCAAAGAACACAATAAGTACATTGTCTGTATTTTTTGACGTACGTACAGTTAAGACCTCCTAATATAAAGTGGGACTGAACCAGATGAACTTTACAAACAGATATAAACTGGAGTTGATCCTCAAAACTCTCCTACTGTACACTAGGTGTTTGTCAATACATGATGCTGACATGGGTGAGAAATGTATATCTTAGCTTGACCTTTCATCTTGACCCTTTTTTTCTAGGCTGTAATGTGCAAAATATTTGCATATTAAAGACAAGATCATGTTTTGATAGAACAGGCTTAAACAGAAAAAAGTGAACCTGTCTGCCAAACCCTCCTATTGTCACTTTCTGTTGTTGAAGCCGTTGCAACATGTTGTAGCTGTTCCAGGCTTCTCAAGTATTTTAAATTCCTCATCTTTCAGTGAAGATGGCTTGGTATGCTGACTCGCCTGCACTGCTGCAGACTGCATGCTAAGTCTTATCTCTGAATCTTGGTGGAGACACTTTCAGTGAGCGTAAAGTGTCATCCTGCTCTACCTGTCTCTCTTGGTTTTTGGATAAGCATATCTCGAAGACAGCAAAGAGTCCACGTTGAGATGGATAGACCACTCACTAATAATGTCAACCACACAGTGCAAGCAAGTAACTAGTTATATGTTCATTGAAACGCACAATGAAATGTTTTTGCAAATGAGCTCTTTATTTTTTGTTATGATTTTCAGAATGATCTCAAAGTAAGTCTGACCTTGTGGTGCTTCAAATGGGACATTGAATTCCCATCTTCCATGAGTTGGTATGATTGTTCCTGAAAGGTTTGGTTAAAATTCCTCTACCCTTTATCACTTGCTCTGTTCACAGTGGCTCGATTCGGAGCATGTGCCTTTAAATGTTAATGAGCTCTTCTCACCTGTTCCCTCTCTTCCTTGAAAGACTGGCGATTTGCAAATAATCCTAACAATATAAAGTGCGCTACTTTCTTTTTCTGGATCACATCTATCCTTGAGTTTCCACTTTTTAGCAAAACCTGTCATGAATTGTCCCTCGTTTAGGGCTAAAGTAGTTGTGCAGACATACAAACAATTTTAGGTGCATTTGTTGGCACATTACCATCAAAAAACAAAACTAATGCACTGCATCCTGAAAATTAACACTCTTATGTTCTACATCACAAAACTACAAAACCCATCCATTGCTTTTGCTGCTACTGCTGCTCGAGCAAATGATGGTTTTCGTACAAATGGCTGCTCAGAAAATCAAAACGGCTTGATAATTGAGACGTTAGTTGTAGGTTATCACTGTAGGGGGGTCGTGTCCAATCACTGCTAAGATAATGTACGCAAACACATTAGTGACTGATTATTAAATTGAGCAATGAAGTGTCAGAAGGATGGATGGCATGCAGCCGAGCTGTTTAGACTCGTTAGGTTGATGAAAAAGTGTATTTGAACTTTTTGTTTTCTGATAAAAACTCTGTTAATTAGTCCTGACTAAGATCTGTAAGGCATTTATTATGCGACTAAGTAGCCAGAATCGTTTTACATTGTTGCAGTTAATGCTGAAGTCGTTTAAACCCTGAGGGAAATCAGATGATTTTAAACTCATTATTAGTCATTATTTGATTTGCATGTTACGGAAATGTCTTTGTAATTATTTAAGTAGAGGCAGAGCTCTGGCGCAGTGAAAGGTGCGGTTGTTCGTGTGATTTTTATCTATAGTGTGGTTTGTAGGACTGTAGATCGAAGTGTTAAAACCACTTTCACTACATGCCAAAATCTTTTATTAGAGATGTTTCCAATCACTGCGTGCATGCCCTAACAGCTCTGGAATTCTTGAGTACTTCAGATGCTTTGTTTGTCTTTCTGATCATTCAGTGTACCACCCCTCCCACATTTCTAATGCAGATGCAGTCGGGAGGAACTGACGGAACAACTGCGTAAGACTGGGCCAAAAGATATAAGGTGTGGCAGTTTTACAGTCTGAAGTAATTTTTCTTTCCTGGGAAGAAAAACATCCTTGAAAAGGTTGAGGCCCCTCCCTCATTTGTAAATACAAAGCAAAATTAAAATCACAACATGTATTTTGTAACATTAAAAAAATACATTCAAAATTAATCAAATCATTTTAAAAGTAGATTTTAAAAAAGTAGATGTAGCCTTAAGCTGACAATGCTGTTTTTTTTTTTGTTAGTTTTTTTCTCAATGTAATTGTATTTGTGCTAGAGGAATTATAATATAATAAAATGAGCCATATATCAACAACCAATTATGTCAAAATTATGTGATTTTAATTACATTTAGTTAACTATTTTGTTAGGCCATCTATCATACCTTGATATGACTTTGTGTACTGCTTTTAATTATTTATAGCAATTTGTACACTAAAGGCTTACGTTATAGTTTTGCCAGTAGTAAGAACTCATCAGGAGCACTTCATAGGGTTTCTACAAAGCCTAAAGGGTTTCTTCATGTCTTCCCTGGAAAACTCTTGAACACAGAAAAAACAGTGTTGATAACTGACTGCAAACTGACACTTTGTATTATTGCACTGCAAGTTTACTGATTACCAAGGCCTTCAGAATACAAACATAGAGGCGCTTTCCAAATCTGCAAAGAAATGAGAGTAATACAAATATTTTAAGATGTCCATTAGTCTATACGGTGCTCAGCTGCTGCATTTACTATACACTATACTATACTATACTATACTATATGATAAAAACTATCACAACAGCTACTGTGTGTCACTGTGCAGCAGAGGTAAATGATTAACCTTAGCACTAAAGAGGAGTACATATCAGGGACTGGATGTAAAATCATTTATTCAGTCATGTGCCTGAGGCCACAGTTTAATAAAAATATTCTCAAATGAAGGAGTCAGCAGTGTATTTAACCATCTATGGTTAGAAGCTGCCATATAACAACAATTCATTTCTTCTTATGTCCTTGTTATTCTGAATAAAATACAATATATTGGAATAGGATAATAAAAAAGGGAAATAAAATGAATATCAACAACTGATTATGTGATTTTCAATTACATTTATTTAACTATTTTGTTAAATTATCTGAAGTGAGCCATCATTTTTAATTATAAATATAAATGTTTCGGATTCTAAATTCCTAATGAAAGTAAATGGAGGGGTGAGAACCAGAAAGGCGTAAGTGAAATTTCATTAATTCATTCAACTTTACAGGAGGTCAAGACAAAAATATACCATACTTTGATATGACTTTGTGTTTCGTCATCCTCACACGCGACACCTGCTAAAGGGAAACGGAAAGTGCTCTACTAACCTATAGGGGGATTTTTTTTTTTTTTTTTGCATGATTAATAAATAATATTAATGTTTAATAATAATGTTTTTTATTCACATTTTCTAGTTCAACTGTAAATTAAGAACATTTCAATGTTGACTTAATGAAGTGATGTATTTCCCCATTGGGATTTTTTTATGCATGAGGTACGATTTATGGATCGTAACATTAATAATATGATTGCAATTATTTATTTATTGAAGTGTTTGTTGTATTTATGTATGATAAGAAAATTATTCATTCTTTTCAGGAAATTAATCCTGCAATATTTCATGGAAAGCGTAATATAGCAAGCGTGCTGTGGTTGCCAGAATTGTACCAGAAAAAAATGTTGAACATGTTGAATTCTGGGAGTGACAAAATTGTAAATTATACATCTTTTTTCACTTCCAGAAACAGTAAACTACTGTAATACTATACTATAATACATTATTTTCCATGTATATACTTAACTTACAGTTAAAAATCTTCTTTTACAGTGGAACAATGAGTGTGTGCCTGTATGTCCATGACCGATTTTGATAGAAATTATGATATGATGCATCAAATATCAAAGAAATATGCATTTGATTTTAATTAAGAAAGAAAAAACATCTAAATTTTGGTATATGGCATTTTGCCATGGAATATAATGCCTTCCATTAACAACACCTTTAAAGATTGAAGTGACAGGGATAATCTAGCACTCAAAGTTTCGGGGGTCAACTGTCTCTCTCTTTATCTCAAAAAATAAAAATGATAATCATTTTTTCCTATGATAGGATTTGTTTGATGCATTGTTAGAATGACCACCAAACAAAGATATTTTGGGACGCAGTATGATTTTTGGCAAGAAAGCATAAACTGGAGTGTAAACATCTTTTATAGTGCTATTTTCATTACTAGATAAATGTTGTTGTTTTTTACTTCAACGCCTGTGCATATATAGAGAACAGACCTTTACTTAAATTAAAATTAGCTTGAGAGCATATAGTAACAGAATGCCAAAAAAAAAAAAGAAGTGATATAAAACAGGTCTCTACAATCATACCCACCCAGAACCACATAAAACTGTCAGAGAAACTTTCCAAAACAAAAGAGTCACTCCTACTAAAACCTTAAATCATCATGCTTTCCAGGTTATAGCAACAAAACAACACAGCAAGTTTCTGTTTGTCCCATTTCAGCTGTGAGATTTTAGAATATCTTACTGAAGCAAAATATCTAAATTATAAGTCATTGTTTGAGTCTAATATAGGCATGTCATTATTGTATTCTTCCAGCTATTTCTGTTGAAATGAACTGGGTTAAATTAAACAGCAGCTTCCCCGTTGCTAATGTCCCTCCCGGACCGGTATCTACTTTACTGCCTCTCCCAGCTGGACAATGCATCTCATTTTCTGCTCATTGTTCTTGTCTTGACACCCACAATATCCTGAATAACAGGAAGTAAAGAGGATGAGAAACAGCTCCTAATGTAATGTGATTCAGCTTAGTAACAGGAAAGCTTTTAGGTAAATGATGCTGCATTCTTTCTACATGTAATACAAACTATGTGAAATCATTTTATGTACCAAAGCAATTGCAATTTATTCAAAAGAACGAGAAATGTGAACGAGAAAAGTGACTAGATGTTTTTGAAAAAGTCATTTCTTATCTGAGAAATGCAGAAATACTGATGCTGCTTCTGACCACCTTGGTTTGAAAGACCATTTTTTAACAGAACAAGGCCTTTCCTCTTCCAGCATGATGATAGGACACAATTTACCAACTCAGAATGCAAACCAGAGTATTGTCAAAGTATTGGTGCCTGACCTCACCGGAAGCAAATTTACGTAGTAGAAAACCTTCCAGATGTTTGAAAACTGCCATAGCAGCAATAGCAGGATCAAGTTTCCTTTGTTTTGAAATGAAATCTCGGAGCACATCTGGGAGTGGTGCTGTCCGCATGCTTCAGGTCTTTTCTTGTATTCTTCAAGATAGTATCGGTTCCTGAGAAAAACTGTAATTCAGTATCAGTAAGGATAAAGAAAAGGATGTGAGCTGAAGTTTTGGGGTGTGCCATTAATTGCTAATAGTTTGTTGCGATTACACTTTATGAGACGTGATTTAACATTGTGAATTTAATTAAAACCAAACCTGTTAATTGCAGATGCTGACATTTGTTTTGCAAACAGATATTGACACGGACAAAGATGTTTTTGGTAAGTGTTTGGCTGGAGATAGAGCTAGAAGACAGTTTTAAACATTTCAAGCAAAGCTCAGAAACAATTACCGCATTATTAAATAATCAATGTACACACCCAACTTGTAACAATCGTTAATTCCACCACTTGATGACAAGGTAATTATAAAGTCAACCTTATCATATTTTATCTGTTTTTTTTGGCTTAGTCAGGCATGTTGGTTTCTTGAGTGAATATGCGAATAAAATTTATATGCAAATCACTAGCATTTTCTTAAAAAATCGTGCGATTACAGCTATTTCAAGCAATAGCTTGAAGGGGTTTGTAACCAATCCATTACATAACCCATCACATAGCATGTCAAATGCTCTTTTACCCTAAGGCAAATGAAGTTTTTTGAAGTTAATGCATTTAAAGACTTATTTAAACCTATGTATGTTAAGATGTAACCT
>JAUMHQ010000082.1:14798437-14815763 GCA_032361165.1 Enteromius paludinosus
CAAAGCTCAGAAACAATTACCGCATTATTAAATAAACAATATACACACCCGACTTGTAACAATCGTTAATTCCACCACTTGATGACAAGGTAATTATAAAGTCAACCTTATCATATTTTACCAGTTTTTTTTGGCTTAGTCAGGCATGTTGGTTTCTTGAGTGAATATGCAAATAAAATTTATATGCAAATCACTAGCATTTTCTTAAAAAATCGTGCGATTACGGGCATTGTGCGCTTGTGTGTGTGAATAGCTTGAAGGGGTTTGTAACCAATCCATTACATAACCCATCACATAGCATGTCAAATGCTCTTTTTCCCTAAGGCAAATGAAGTTTTTTGAAGTTAATGCATTTAAAGACTTATTTAAACCTATGTATGTTAAGATGTAACCTAATTTAATGAAACTTTCAGTGATACTCAATGTAACTACAGTACCAAGGAGTTGACAAAAAGGTAAACTGACGCTGTGCAGCAGATATTTAATGTTTATTTACAACAGGATATTAACATTTCATCTCGTAAATACCATACTCAGATCATGCATTCAATATCAGAACAGTTTCAAATATACCTTTTACAGTAAGTGCCTCAAAAAGCGTACTTTAAAAAAGGTTTTGCTGAGTGTAACTGCTCATTTTGCATCATTATAATCATGTTAGTACAACATAAAAAGCAGAAGATAGGAAAATATAACTAAAATTGAAATATTATGATGTACAGTACAGTGAAAAAAACATCATTGGATTGATTGGAGAGAATGAAACGGATTTTCTTCTTGTGCCTTTGAAGTTTCCGTTGACTACAGTTTTAGATATGGCATTATTCGTTTAATTACAGAGAACCTTGTTGTTGTAAACATCTACTGTACATTCAGTTCAGAAATCCATGTGAAATTACTTGCAATGCTTGTCAGTAGGCCTACAACATGACACCAACACACGGCTGTATTGCAGCTGATATTCAATGTGAATGTAATATGGTTTACACGCCAGTGTTTGTAGTACTGCGCTAAAACACTTCAGATTTAGTGTTCGAATTGAGTGAGGGGAATATCAGTGGAGCAGTTTGACTTCTTCTATATACCATTAGCGTTTTCAATTCTACTTAACCAAATAAATCTAGCAAAGCTGAAAATGGAGCATAAATAAAGGTAGTGGAACATGTATGTTGGTTGAAAGATCACACTGACTGTGACTCTTTTGAAAGGAGCAATCCATTCTATACACTCTTAACACACAGCTGGAGCTCAAGTGGCAGTGAAAGATAGGGAGCTATTTAGTGATTTAAAACAAAGCTAATTATCATAACAATTGGGGACCCTTCAAATTGAAAATACGCTTAATAGAAACACGTCAATTTCGCAAAACCTTTCATATATAGCATAAATGTTTTGACGCTCGCATGAGGTGGCTTTTCAGGCAATTTGAAAAAGAAGTATTTTGCAAAAAACTGCAATGGAAACAGGTTTTTCGCATTTACAGGTTGCATGGCATGTGTAAAAAGTCATATGACCATTCTTAAATGTATCATGTAAGAATCTTCCAGGAAACACTTAATAGGTGTTCATTCTCGAGCGTAAGGGGCATTCCCTGCCATTAATGTTTAGACAGTTTATGCATGTCTGCACTGCCGTTCGGCTCTGACACTCAAGCTGTTTGCCGTCACTCAGTTGATACTCGTGTTTATTCCTCGTGTTTAATGGAAACGCAATACTTTTTTTATCGACATTTATAAAATATGTTGACATTTTGTTGGCCAGGTTAGTTATAATAATTAAACTAACTGTGACAGAGAAGGGAGTATCCTAAATTATAAAGGCTGCTTTTATGCAACAACAAGGAAAATCTTATATCGTTACATTCTATATAATCTGCAATGAAACATAATTACTGTCTTAAGAAGGTGCACATTATATTTACAAGGTTAAGGCGCAAGTGAGGTCCTTTTTAAATTAGACAAAGGACCAGAGGCAAATTATGGTTGTGATGTGAGTCACTTATGCCTTGTTTTATTGTCATCTTTAGAGTAAAGATGCAGGGAACCAGAGCTTTTTCAAGTTGGCTGTAGGATTGGTGAATCTTTCTCTTTATCTAGTAAGACTGCATAGTTCAAGGTTTATTGTTTTAAATAAGGAGATAAGAATGAATTTCTCAAGAACAATTTCTATGGCAGTGCTGCCAAGATGCTTAATGTTTTGTTTAATGACATGCTCCCAATCATAAATGGACTTTATTCCGCTCTGCAGATAGCAACAGAAACCCACCCCATTTCTTTTCTACCATGCTGGCCTAGAACGTTCAGTGTTAAAACACAACCAAATGTGTACAGATACCCTAGGGATCTTTTCATACACACACACACACACAAATATATAACAAATAACTTTTACATCTCATTTGAAGCATTACCATATCCTCCCCAAGAAATCTAAACATTCTTGAAACTTCAATATTTTGCAATGTGCCAGTTTACATGGAAAAAAGGATAAGATAGTAAAAAGAGAGGCTATAATTTTAAACACTGCTATTAATTGAATATAAAAAAATATATGAAAACGATTCTGCTATCAATGCTGTGCAGAATTTATGATGTAATTTTATACTGTCCAGTCAAAATGAAAACGAAAGTGAAAGGGAAAAAAAACATCTGTATATTTAACTAAATATATAAAAATGAATTAAAATACTAAAGCCAGCCTTGTAAAGCATTATTACTCCCATCATAAAAAAAGCCCATTAGCAATATCATGCAGAGCAGGATAAATGTCCTTTTGTGTATATAAATTAAGCAACCAAAGATTGCTGAGTTTGTGGTAACGTGAAGATTCTCTTTTCTTCGTTGCAACAGTTCCTGTTTGATGCTAAAGCTAGAAGGGCTTGCTTTAGCTCAGCCATCTGAAGTTCACCATGTGCCCCTGAATCATAACGACGGCCATAGCTAGTGGGGCTGTAAGATGAGGAAAAGCCCATGGAGAATCCGGAGCCTGTAGCATCAAAACTTCCCCTTCTCGAGCCTGATCTTGAACCGGTTCTGGATCCAGACCTCGACCCTGAAGTTGATCCAGAGCCACTGATGCTGTATGGGCTGTAAAGGCCTTTGCTTGATTGAGAGGATGCCTCTAGCAACCTCAGGCCAGATCCTTCCTCAATCATGCTTCTGTCCATGGCATCCTTGTATGAGATCTTGAGTTTCGTTTTGGGGCAGGTGAGGTATTTTGAATAACCACTGACATCTCTGAGTTTCTGTGCAGTGCGTGCATCTAGGGTACCCTTGTTGACAGCATCATCCAACGATACTCTTCCTGAAACATCTGGTTCAATTAAACCACCCGTTAGGTACTGGACTTCAAGGAAGCGCTGGCCAGCTTCGTAGTAGAGCCAACCCTTCTTTAAGGCTTGAGCGGCAGACATTTTGGTTTTAGTTCTTGGATCTTCAAATCCCTGAAAAGCTTTCTGAGCTAGGTTAATACGATCAACCATGATCTTGTCCACCAGCCCTTTGCTCATTGCATCAGCAACCGAGAATTTCTCTCCAGTGTTTGGGTCAATAATACCTCCTGTGCATGCTTGTGCTTCTAGTAGTCTTTGACCAGTGATGTTGTCAACTAGATTCCGATGCATAGCCTCCGTAACTGACACCTTTTCCAAAGTATCTGTATCTAAAATTCCAGCCACTGGTCCAGTCTCTTCGGTTGGATCAGTCCAGGTTGTGGCTGGTGTCTTTATGGATGGAATTGGACTCATGGGATACGATGAGCTGGATCCAAAAGATGACGATCGAGATCTAAAGCCACTCATATTACCAGACAGCATGTCTGCAAATTCAGTGATAGAAAGGGTACCAGCACGGTACTGGTCCAAAGCTGACTGGTCTATGAGGCCCTTGGAGATTGCGTCGTCAATGTCGTACTGCCGTCCAGACCTCCTGTCAATGATCATAGACTTAACAACGCCATCGGATGATGAGGTGGTAATTTCTTCCCATTCACACTCTTGCTCTGCAAGCTCAATGTATGTTTGATGGTCAATGAGTCCTTTGCGGTATGCCTCATAAACAGACATTTCTTTTCCCGTTTCTGGATCTACGATGACAACTCTACGTTTGCGGACTGAAGACTTGGAGGATGTCTTTCTTTCTCGTTTCTTTTCTTTCAGCAGTAAAAGAGAAAGTCCAGTTTCAGGGTCTGTCATACAGCGCTCCATGAGTTGAAGGTAGGTCAAATTCTCTTCCGTGTTTGGATCGAAGAACCCCTTTGTGTCATCAGAGGGATCAGTAAGAATTTCATTCATCTCTTCATCAAAGAGACCCCGTTTGTAAGCCATTTCAACAGGCAGTCGATGACTCTCTTCAGGATCAATGATTCCACCGGTGGCTATTTGAGCTTCAAGCAGTCGGATACCATGGTCTTTCAGAATAAGACCTTTCTTCATAGCCTGGAAAAGAGAGATCACCTTGCCAGAGTATGGATCTTTGTAGCCGGTCACAGCTCGTTCAGCAGAGAGGAGCTTATCTTTAAATTCTGGTCCCACGACTCCCATTTTTACAGCTTCATTGACAGTCATTTTGAGATTTTTTATTGGATCAACCACATACCCAGTAGCTGCCTGAGCCTCCAGAAGTTCAAAGGCAGTGCCTGGTCTGATCATGTTCTTCTTCATGGCTTGGTAGACTGACAGTCGATCTTTGGTTGCCTCTACATACACACCTGCAATAGAGCTGATGCCTTCAAGATATTTCTTCAGGTCTTTACTAAGGTCCTCCACTGAAATGGTACCCTCCATGAGAGCTGTGTAGGTTTTCTGATCAATAATTTGACAGCGCAACAACTCATCTGGGGTGATCTGCTTTCTAAGTCCCTTAAATAAAAGTCTCTTGTCTGCCAGAGACAACAATCGTAAGCCACTGTCTTTATCAACCTTGCATCTTTTAAGAAGCAGTGCGTAAGGCAGCTTTTCATCTGTTGTAGGATCTGTAAAATGTTTGACATCCCCACTTGGATCAGATATCCTATCACTGGTTTCTTTGTTCATATAACCACGTTGCATGGCGACATCGGTTGGGAGGCGGAAATAGTACTCTGGATCCATGAGGCCACCTGTTGCCAATTGGGCCTCCAAAAGCTTCATGGCACAATCCTCAGGAACGAGGTCCTTTTTCATGGCTTGGAATAAAGAAATCACTTTACCGCTATAGGGATCCTTGTAACCTGTGACTGCTCTTTCGGCAGAAAGGAGTTTGTCGTGGATCTCTGGGCCAACAAGACCTTTCCGGACGGCCTCGTCAACTGTCAACAATTCATTTTTCACAGGGTCAGTGATGAATCCTGTTGCTGCTTGTGCCTCCAACAGATCTATGCCAATGTCAGGTTTTATGAGACCTCTCTTCATGGCTTGGTAGATGCTAACCTTAGCGTGGTTCTCTGAGAGTATTCCAGCAATGCTGCCTGTTCCAAAAAGATATTGCTTCACGCTTGGCATCTCCATAACCTCCCGAATTGTTTTCTTGCCTTGTTTGAGCAGGTTGTAAGTTTCGAGGTCTATAATGCGAGCTCTGTAAAGTTCATCAATAGTAACCCGGCGTCTGATGACATCAAACGACATACTCTGCTCCATCCTGATGATCTCTCTTTGTTCAAAAATTTCGATTATTATGATGACCATTCTCTCCTTCGTGATTTTTCCAGAGCGATACTGTTCAAGAAGCCTTTGTTTTTCCTCTTCTGGAAGCAAATCTGATTTCATGACTTCCCATAATGACACTTGTTTCCCTGCGAAGCTCTCATGTGGTATGTCAATTTGAGTGTTAGCTAAGTCCACTTGTGCTTGCTCCTCAGTGTAAACATAGGATTTTTCAGCTTTCTCTGGAGCCTGGGCTTTAGAAAGTGGCAACAGGACAATTCCAAACTCTGGATCGGTCATGCACCTCTGCTTCAGTTGTTTGTATGTGACATTCTCATCTTTGTTAGGGTCAGTGAAACCTTTGATGTCATCTGTGGGGTCTTTAAATGATTTGGCTAATTGCTTGCTGAAGTAGCCACGCTGAATGGCTATGTCACTGGGAAGTCGGTGGCTATTTACTGGATCGATTATGCCTCCAGTAGCCTCCTGAGCCTCTAGAAGAGGTATGGCATGTTCTCTTAGAACAAGCTGTTTTTGCATTGCTTGAAGAAGAGAGATCTTATTACCAGTGTATGGATCTTTGTACCCAGTTACAGCTTTCTCTGCAGATAGCAGTTTCTCATGAAGCTCTGGACCAACTATGCCAGCCTTAACAGCATCATCCACTGTAAATTTCTCATTCCTGATGGGATCAACTATGTAGCCAGTAGCTGCTTGAGCTTCTAGCAGGGACAGGCCTGTGTTTGGTGTCAGTAGTTTCTGCTGTACTGCCTGGTAAATGCTGAGTTTTTCCTTGCTTTTTTCTAAAAATACCCCAGCAATACAATCAGAACCTTGCAAGTAGCGTTTGATGGAGTCACTAACCTCTGCAGGTTTCTTTTTGCCTTGTTGGATTTTATCGTAGGTTTCTTTGTCAATGATTTTAGACTCTAGCAAGGAACTGGCTGGTACAGGACCCCTGAAACCGTCAAAGTTGTCCTGTCTCTTCTTTTCTTTTTCATCCACTGTAGAGATCACAATCTTGATCAGTTTTTCAATAGTGATTTTTCCTGTTCTATACTGACGGATAAATTCAATCCTTTGTTCTTCTGTGAAATACTCAGAGTTGATAATTTCCCAAATGGTGATTATTCTTCCTTTAAAGAGTCCACTGTGTAACTCAACCGTAGCATGGCTCAAGGTCTCTTTAGTTTGTGCGTCAGAAACCAGTTGTACTTCCTTTGACTTGATTGCCTTTTCTGACAGAGGCAGCAATGGAAGACTAGTCTGCTTATCAGTGATGCATCTTTTTAGCAGTTCAACATAAGTGACCTTTTCTTGTGTGTTGGGGTCTACAAATACTGTATTGGAGTCTGATGGGGTGCTTAGGTTTTGGTTCATCTCCTCATTTAGGTAACCTCGTTTATAAGCAATTTCTGGAGTGATGCGGTAACTTTTCTCAGGGTCAATAATTCCTCCAGTCGCAAGTTGAGCTTCCAGCAGACGGACACCTTGGTCTTTCTTAATGAGATCTTTTTGCATTGCCTCGAACAGGGATACAGTTTTTCCAGTATATGGATCCTTGTAACCACAAACAGCTCTTTCTGCAGACAACAATTTTTCATGCAGCTCTGGGCCAACAACACCACTTTTGACTGCTTCATCTACTGTGAGCTTTTGGTTTTTCACCGGATCAACAATAAAGCCTGTTCCGGCTTGGGCCTCTAGAAAGTTTAGTGCAGACTCTGTTCCAAGTAAGTCCTTCTTCATGGCTTCATAGAAAGACATCTTTTCAGAAGTTGACTCAATCTGCACTCCAGCAATACTGTGTGTGCCCTTTAGGGCTTTCCTGACAGGTTCAAGCTCAGACACCTCTTTAAGAGTAGCTTTTCCATTGTGCAATTTGTTAAATAAATCTTTATTAATAACTTTTGCTTCCAGAAGTTCAGACGCTGGCACTGATGATCTCAAACCATCAAATGCAGGTTCCTTCTTGTTCTCCTTGTCTTCTACAACAGTTATTACAATTCTAATTATTTTTTCAACTGTAATTTTGCCTGTCTTGTATTGACGGATAAGATCCCTTCTCTGATCTTCAGTGAAGTACTCAGAATTTATGATCTCCCAGATGGTGACAGTCTTTCCTTTGAATCTTCCAAATGGAACTGTTAAGTTAGCCTTACTAAATACATCTTTAGTTTCCTCATCGGTGCAAGTTCTTTCAATCTGGGCTGCTTGTTCTGTGATTGGTAGTAATGGAATGCCTGTTTCTGGATCTGGTTTGCATTGCGCCAGTAGTTCACCGTAAGTGAGGCTATCCTGAGTGTTGGGGTCAGTGAATGCTTTTTTGTCAGCAGGAGGGCTGGAAAGAACTTTGCTAAGGTCTTCATCAAGTTGGCCTTGTGTGCATGCCATCTGGACAGGTACACGGTGGCTATTGACAGGATCAATTATCCCACCAGTTGCATATTGAGAGTCAAGAAGTTTAGAAGCCTGGTCCTCTGCGATTAAGCCTTTTTTCATTGCTTCAAATAGTGAGATTGTATCTCCAGTAAATGGATCTTTGAATCCTGTGGCAGCCCGTTCGGCAGACAACAACTTGGTGTGCAACTCAGGTCCAATCAAGGTATCCTTCACAGCTTCACTGACAGAGAGCCTTCTGTTCTTAATGGGGTCAATTATGTAACCGGATGCAGCTTGGGCTTCAAGAAGCATCATAGCTGTGCTTTCTGGAATCTTCTTGTCCTTCAAAGCTTGATAGATACTCATTTTCTGGTTGGGTTCAACTATGACACCGCCAATGCAGTCTTTACCTTTCAGGCACATCTTGACTTTGTCACTCTTAGAAAGCTCTTGCACACTTGTTTTGCCTTTCTTAAGCTTGTCCATTTCTTTTTTACTAAGCACACCAATCTCATGAAGTCTGCTTGCAGGCACCTTGTCTCTGATTCCATCAAATGCAAGCGGTACATCTTTCTTCACACCATCCACTTCTGTAGAGCCATTCAGGACCTTCTTTGTCGTTTCAACCATGGTCATTTGAACTAACTCTTCTTCGGGGACACTGTCAGTTTGGATTTCAATCTCCTTGGTGTGGGATGGCTTCTGTGAACTCTGAAGCTGCTGGAGTTTTTCTCGCAAGTTCTTGTTTTCTTCTGCCAGAAGTTTCTCTTGTTCAGCTTTTTTCTTTTCAAGTTCTTGCATTTCTTTTTGCTTGGAATGCATCTCGTCCTCAGCATCCTTTTGCTTTTTCATAGCCGCATCCATGGCAGACTGCAGTTTCTTTTTCTCCTCCTCCATTTGCTTCTTCTGCCGCTCCTGTTCATCTTTAAGTGCTTGAGCCTTTTTAACTTCATCTTCAAATAGCTTCTCCAGCTTCTTTTTCTCTGCCTCAACAGCTTTCTCTTTCTTCAGCAGTGTTTCTTTTTCTGCTAAGAATGTTTGCTGGAGGATAGACTTTTCCTGCTGTAACTGTTCTTGTTGTACATTGGCCATCTGTGATAAAGTATAAAACAATAATTATTTCAATGCACAACATAATAGCATAAATCCAAAATTTTATATAACATGCACCTCTCAGTACCTTTACCTTTTAATTAATCTTTCTCTTGTATGCTGTGGTGTCATATTTATATAGTATGTTGGGTTTATGTGATTCTGTGGCTACAGTGAATACAATGCATTTGGAATACAATTACGTAAACAGCATACCTTTAACATGAAAAATATGTAATTTACTTGCCTCGTTTACTTTTTTGTCACAAACCTAACTTACTTGCATTTGCAGAACACTAAATATTTTAAATAACTGATTAATAGTTCTGGCAAATAAAATTAAGACAGAAGGTATGCAGAGATAAACTATATCGTAATACTTTTATATTTCCATAATAATTTTTTCTATGAAAATCACTTTAACCACAGAATCCAATACAGTGCACTAAATGACAACTTTACTGCATACTACAAAGGACATTAATTAAAAGTTACACTAATATCTGACAAATTAACTACATTTAGTTCACTAGTAAAAAAAAAAAAAAGAATTACAACACATTATAGTGTCCAACTTACAGATATTAAATATGAATAACAAATAAATAGTGAAAGCAATTACTTGAATAAAGGGGCTGCATTTAGTATGCATAACTGTATACTAAATAAATGCATTTATGCTATTCAGTAATTATTTACACTGTATCATGGACACTTTAATGTATAAAGGGACCAGAACATCTTTGTTCATGACAATTGCAGGCGTTGTTACTAGTATACTGTGACTGGCAACATGCAATTTACATGAACAAAGATTCAGAAGTTGTATAAAAACTGTTAATTGTTAATTAAGGGGTTTAAGGGTAATAAGTAAAACACTAGGCCACAGTACTACAACATACTGTGTAACAATACCTCTTTTGATTGTTTTTGTAAGTCAGCGGCCTCTTTTTTCAGCTTTTCTTTTTCTTTCTCAAGCTCTGCAATTGCTTTATGCAGGTCATCAGCCTCTTTTTTGCTCTGCAGCCTCTGTACTTCCAGTTTCTCAACAACAGTATGTTTTTCTGAAGTATGTTTTTCTGTCTCTAGCAGGCGGGATTTGATTTCATCTGCTTGTTGCTTGAATTTGTTGGCTTCCTCCTCTGCTTTGGATTTAGCATCACTTAGCTGTGCCACTTTGATCTTCAGGTTTTCAGCCTCTGCGGTACTCTCTAATTGCCGCTTGCGTTCAGCCTCCAAGGATTTCTGGAAACCTTCAGTCTCCTGCACCAGACGCTCCTGCATCTCCTTTTTGGCCTCCATTAGCTTTTGAGTCTCTACCTGTGCCTGATCTTTCTGTTTCTGGAGCTTTTCAGCTTCGGCCTTTAGTTTTTTTGCCTCCTGAATGGCCTGCTTTTTCTCTTCCAGCATCTTATCAGCCAGTTCCCTCTGCTTTACGAGATCAGACTCTGCAATTTGTCGTAATCTTGCAGCCTCTTGAGCCTCGATGTTGAGCCGGGCTGCCTCCTCAGCCAATTTTTTCATGTTCTCAGCCTCTTCCTCAAGAAGCTTCTTTGTGTTGTCTTTATCTTTCTTCATGAGCTCTTGGTTTTCCTTTTCAATTTTCAATTTCAGTTTGAGCAAGTCCTCCATCTGAATCTTGACTTTAGAGAGCTCATCTTCTACTTGAGCCTTCTGCTTCACAGCATCACTGACCTCTTGCTTAAGTCGCTTAAGCTCATCATCAAGCACCGATTTCTGTTTGTCTGTCTCGTCAAGTTGCACTTTAACCTTCACTAACTCCTCCTCAACCGAAGACTTCTGCTTCAGGGTCTTTTCCGCAAGCTTTTTGTACTTGGCCATTTCAGCATCAGCCTCTTGTTTTTGTTTTAAAGCAGCAGCTTCTGCTTCGGCCCGCCTGGAAGCTTCTGCCTCAGCTTCCTTCCTCAGATTTTCAGCATCTTCCTGGGCTTTTGCCTGTTTGGCAGCTTCAGCCTCAGCTGCCTGCTTTTGACGCTCTGCGTCCTCTGCTTTCTTCTGCAACAGGGCAGCCTCTTTTTCAGCCTTGTCTTTAGCCTTTCCCGCATCTTTTGCCAGTTTCTTAGCTTTTTCAAACTCTACCTTGAGGTTATCCTGAGCTGTGGTGTCTTTATTTTGCTGGAGAAGAACATCTTGGGCTTTCTGTTCAGCAGCAGAGCATTTTTGTGCTGCCTCTTTTACTAAAATGACCTGTTTCTCAGCTTCCTTCTCTGCAAGCTCCTTCTGCTTTTTGGCATCTTCTGCTAACTTCATGAGACGCTCAACCTCTTCCTGAGCGGCTTTGTGTTGCCTAGCTGCCTCTTCTTCTGCAGCTTGGATTTCCTTTACCTTGGCCTCTGCCTGTTTCCTTTTTTTCTCTTCCTCCAAAGCAAGTTTTCTGAATTTCTCTGCCTCTTCCTCTGCTTTGGCTTTGCTCTTCTGTGTCTCGTCTGCCATTCCCTTTAGTTTGTTCAGCTCAAGTTCAAGGTCCCGTTTGCCAGTTGAAGCCTTTTGGAAATTGAGTTTGAGAATGTGGATCTCCTCCTCGACCACTTTCCTCTGCTTCAAAGTTTCTTCTACGATTTTCTTCTGCCTGTCGAGCTCCGTGTCTGAGGACTTCTTTAGCTGATCAATCTTTTCTTCGATCTCTTGCTTATGCTGTGCCGCTTGATCTTCAAGAACTTTCCTCTGGTAGGCCTCATCTTCGGCTTTTCTCTTTAGACGGTCATTTTCAGCCTCCTTTTCTTTCAAAGCGATCTCAGCCTCAGTTTTTAGACGGGTTGCTTCATTAATAGCTGCTAACTTTTCTTTGAGGATCTTCTCAGCCTCTGCTCTCTGGCGGGCAGCTTCTTCTTCAGCGATCGTCCTCTGTTTCTTTGCTTCTTCTGCAACTGACCTCAGTTTAGTCGCCTCCTCAGCCAGTTCCTTCATCTTGGCAGCCTCAGATTCAAGTAGCTGTTTGCTCTTGTCAGTGGTCGCCATAGACTCTTTCTCAGCTTTGGATTTCATCTTCAACAAAACTTCCATCTCCTTCCTAACTTTGACCAGTTCCTCCTCCAGCTCCTTCTTCTGTTTAACAGCAGCATTAACATCATTTTTGAGACGCTGGAGCTCATCATCCAAGACAGTCCTCTGTTGTTCAGCATGCTCAAAATCTGCTCTTAAGCGAATAAGCTCTTGCTCTGCGGAAAGCTTCTGTTTAGCTGTTTCTTCAGCCATCTTTCTTTGATTTTCCAGTTCCTTTTCTGCGGTTTCTTTCTGCTTAAGAGCAGCCTCCTCAGCCTTTGCTCTCTTCTTTGCCTCCCGTGTGGCCTCCTCCTTCTGTTTCTCTGCCTCCTCCTGAGCTGCAGATTTTTTATTGGCCTCCTCCTCAGCCTGGAGCCGGAGCCGGAGAGCTTCATTCGCCTTCTGTCTCCATGTCTCTAGCTCCTTCTCTGCCTGCTCTCTTGCCTTATTTGCTTCGGCTTGCTGCTTTTTGAGGTGTTCGGCCTCTTCCTGCAGTTGAATGACCATTACCTGCTCGTGTTTGAGCGACTCTTCTAGTTTTGCTGTTAATGTCAGTTGTTTGCTCTCAAGCTGAGTGGCTGCGGTCTTCTTAGCCACCTCCTCTACCACTTGAATCTGTCGCTGCTTTTCCAGCTCTGCTTGCTTCAGGTGCCTCTCAGCTTCCTCGGCTTGGAGCTTGAACTTCTCAAGATCCTGAAGGGCCTTCTTCTTCTCTTTGGCAGCCTCCTTCTCTGCCTCTGATTTCAGTTTAAGCTCCTCTTCTGCCTTGCGTTTCTTCTGAGTCTCTTCAGCAACTTGTTTTTGGAGCTTCTCTGCCTCGTCCTGCGCTGCCTTTCGAAGTTTGTCAGCATCCGCCGCTTTGTCTCTGAGCTGCTGCAGCTCTGTTTCAGCAGTATTTTTTTGTTTCATCGTTGTCTCCAGCTGAATTCGAATGATATGGATTTCTTCTTCAATTCTTGTGCGGCTTTGGAGCGCTTCCTCTACTTGTTGAGTCTTAGACTTGATTTCCTGCTCTGAAATGCTTTTGAGCTCCTGAAGCTCTCGCTGGATATTGTGCTTCTGTTTTTCAGCATCGACAGCGACATCCTGTCGTTTGCTGACTTCGTTTTTCATTTTTGTCTTCAGCTCATTTGCCTCTTGTTCTGCCTTAACAATAGCTTTTTCCTGAGATTCAGCTAACTTTCTTTGCTTTTCTAGTTCGGCCTGCATTTCGGCCAGTTTTTTCCTCTCTTCCTCCTTTAATCTTTCGGCAGCTTTCTGTATTAGCGGAGGTAAAAAGTTGGGGAAATAGGGACAAATGTAAGCATTTAGGAGTTAGATATTACAGACACATGTAAGTACATGTAAATGTAAGTACATGGACCAAGTAACAGGTAGTTAGGCTAAATTAAAAAACAACTTAAGTAGTTACAGACGATTTTATGAAGGATAATATAAAGTCACAATGTATGGTACACAAAATGAGACACAATCACTTGACAAAACACTACAGCTGGAATACTGAATGGCTTCATGCTAATGAGGTGTTCTAACTGGATATGTTTTTTTAACCACATAAAAACTTGATGTTGTTCACATATTTAAAATCCTATCTTGTAAAGCAATTTTTTTAAATGATTGTTATAGAGGGTCACTGAAGAAAATAGGAAATTTATATTAAGGTTTTATTAAGCATACAACAGAACAGCTTAGTGATGCAGCAAAGAAAGAATGACACCATAAGGGAGAAAAAAAGAAGAAAATACATCTGATGAATGCCAAACAGTTTAGGTTTTGACCAATCCAATAACATATATTAATGCATATATTATTTAATGTTTATGTGTATTTCTAGATAAGGCAAATGTAATTAGCAAGGGGACAAGGATGAACATGCATTTTGTGGATGGACAATTTACCTCTTTAGTGCCCAAACATGACAAACATTCATCATGATAAAGCACTGGCAAGCAGTTTCAAGAAGCAAACAAGAAAATAAAGGTTAGAAAGAAAAATGGAAACAAAAAGCAAGAAAACAACTACAGGGGTGAAGCATACTCAGAGGGAAAAATCAACAATCAGAGCACAAAGGAATGATGGGTAAGAATGCTGCTTTCTATTTCCAAAAGCAGCAGACAGAATCCAACCAGGAAATTAAACTAGAGAACAAATGTTGCACCATGCATTAACTTTTATTTTCTGGATGACAGAAAATTTTGCTTCAGGCTGAAGGATACCTATACTACCTGAGAGCTCACTATAACAGAAGAGACTTAAAAAATCTCCATAGTAGCAAACAGATAATGATACACATATATAGCAAAAGAAATGGGATGTGCTGCACCACTAGCATTACCACTACTGAAGATCTAGGTGAGCATGTGTTAAATGTTTTACTTTCAAAACTTTTACCTGGCCAACAATAGCAAACTCAGTATTGTGTCACTCTTAAATAACTTAATTACAAATGTAACTGTGTCTCATATGGTTTGTACTGTGAAATAAATACATATTTCATATGTCCATACATCATAAATTTAACTACACGATTAAGTTAGTGAGTTACAGTTAGTTCTAGAGTACAAATTTGACACTTACCTCCTCATTCTCTAGACGACGCTGTGTCTCAATAATGAATTTAATATACTGACTCGAAAGAGTCATCAGCTCACTGTAGCGTGTTCTCAGAGTCACATACTGAAAGATGGTTTTAAATTTACTTAGCATGAAATAAAAGCCCAAGAGTAACACATAATTTAATGCATTTATCATAATGAGATTCAAAAATTAATGGATGCCGGATCTCAAAGGTACCTCTTGGATGATGTCATCAGATACAGACTCCATTTTGGTCTTCTTCAAAGGAGAAGCGATGGGTTCCACCAGAGCTTTATACGTCACCAGCTGAAGCTCATAATCCTGCATGAGAACAATCAGTCAGACTCCTACTCAGAAATCATAAATCATAAAAATGCAAGCAGCGGCTTGCACACACACCTTTATGGCATCAATGTATGCTTTAGCATATTTCTGGCACTCATCCACCTTGTCCTTGTTCTTCTCAATCTCCTCAAGCAGTTTCTGTAAAGTGGTTGAACATGATGTAAGTAAAAAGATCAACTACATGATTATATAAATAGGATAAGGGGGATTATTCATTAGGGATGCACAATATTATCAGACTGATATCAGAATCTGCTTTAAATTTAAATATCGGCATCAAACCGATTTGAAAAAGTAAGGAGATTTCATACAGGCTTTTTGCCTACTTCTAATTAAATTAAAAGTAAAACTCCCTTCACAAATAACATTTAGGCTGTTTCTGATTGAATAAAGCAGTAAGAGTTTTTACAACTCTTTTGCTTACATCTACAAATATCAAACCTTAAAATAAAATGTTAGGTGGAAAATGTAGCGATTGATATACAGTTTGTTTAAAGTTATTTTTAAAGCTTCAAAGTACTGTCAAAAAAACTTAATTATTGTTTATTTAATTCTAACAAACAAGTTCATGTTAAAAACTAACCAAATAAAAAACTATTGTTTACAATTTCTGCACAGGAAAGACTTTTATTTCCAAATAAAAGAAAATATATCGGTATCGGCCTCAGAATCGGCCAAAATATCGGCATATCGGATATCTGTGCAAATCCAATATCGTGCATTCCTAATATTCATTAAATAAAGAAGATAGATAGATACCTTCTCCTGGTTCAGCTGCTGTTGAAGTGCGTTGCTGTCACCAATGGGCACAGCATGAAGCTTGTCCTGCCTTTGTTTTGCATCTGCAATCCAGCGGATAAGCCAGTCATAGCTCTGTTTGTAGGCCTGCATCTGCCTGCTTAGGAGGTCAAGTTCTCGCTGCCTTAGCTCGATCTGAGCAAACACAGCCTGCCAGCGGTCCTTCAGGTTGCCCACCAGCTGCCTGTAGTGCTCCAGCTCTATGTCCCGCTCGCTGTGCAGCTGAGACATCCGGTCGTTCACCGCCGTAGCCCTCTGAAGCTCCTCTTCCAGGCGGTCAAACGTGGCTTGCTTGCCCTCTGCTTCTGAGTGCAGTTTCTAGGGTCACGAAAGGTGAGAACAATGATGTAAGGTCACCGTTTAAGTTCATATATATATAACCAGAAAGAATTCCTGCATAATCGGTTTTGTCGGAGAGACATTGCACCTGGAGCTGTGTTTGGCTGGCCTCAACCTCTTTCTCATTAACAGGAACTTTCTTTACATCACGCAGTTGGTTTTCGCACTTGTTGAGAACGTCTTCAGCTCCTTGTGTACTGCGGATTACCATATCAATGGTCTTCAGCCTTTGTGAACAAAAAATAGTATCAGCTTTATTTTATATGGAAAGGACAAAAGGAGGATTTAGTGGGGAAAAGGAAAAAAATGTTGTGAATACTTCATCTAAAAACGTTAGGGTCACTACTATGTTTCGTATTCAGCAAGGGTGCCTTAAATTGATAAAAAGTGATTTTTTACTCCTTAATAATGCACAATAATATTAAGCGGCACAATGTTTTTCAACATTGATAATAAGAAGAAATTTTTTTTGACATGGAGTAATGCTGTTAAGAGTTCAGGATTTTCAGCACAAGAATGCATTGCATTTTAAGATGTTTTAAAATATAATTACTACAAAAGATTACTGTATCACTGTACTGTTTATCAAACAGATGCCGCCTTGGTAAGCATCATTCAAAAACATTTACAAAATCTTACAGATACCCAGCATTTGATGGTAAGAGTACTTTTAAGAGAAAAGGGTAAGACTTAAGTCGTACTTGTCGAGATACACAGAAGAGAGACTGTAGACATGATCCATCTTTTTCTGGGCAATGTCTATTTCTGAGCGCAGGACAGGGGCGGAACTGGACTGCTGAGATGTGGCCAGCACTGCTTCACTCTTCTCCACCATCTTATCCAGGTCTTTCTTTATACCCTCCAACTCAGACTGCACCTTCTGTAGAACGAAGTGAGTATATGAAGGTGTGAAATAATATATATGGGGATTTTAAACATTTTAATGACGAAAGCTGACATGTGTAGGCTCTTCATTTCAGATACATTAAAATGTATCCTTCAAAAACAGTAAATTCAATGTCATCAAGTTCAAAAAGATACAAGGTATATTCAGTGGTAGAAATGGGCAAAATTCACTTGTAATTTTAATAATGCTCTGAGTTGCCAGTGAAAGGGGTGTCTTTCATTTTGGGAAATGATTTAGCCGGTGGCAAAGTAATACCTTCATTA
>JAUMHQ010000082.1:14815863-14833049 GCA_032361165.1 Enteromius paludinosus
TTATACACCATAACGTTAACAAACAATTTTCCTGTAAACGGGCGAAAATACCTGTTGAGGTTTCTTTTTTTTTTTTTTTTTTAGTTACCTCCCTAATCCCTTTAGACAATTTCACCAGCCAAAATAGGGAGATGTAACAGGTCATTTCATATGACTTTTCCAAAGTATTTAATTATAAAACACTTTATAATCTAATAATTGAATATTTTCTCTAAACCTTCTTTGCATCATTAATGGCTTGCTGTGTTAAAAACGGTTCTTTTACAGGTACAGTAATGCATGATTAGTAGATTATATTTAACAGTTTAATGACTCAATTTATGCTTCTGAAACCACAATATCACAGTAAGTCACTGTCTTTCAAACTGAATGGTTCGTTCATCTGATTGTTTAAATGGCTGATTAAATTATTAATGAAGCAAGTGACTTTCTTCTTGAACAGGCAATTGAATCATTGACTAGATTTGTTCGAAAGCAAAGATTCATTCCTAAACAAAACAGTACTGTGTGAAAGACTAGCTCAGCTGTGACTTTTGTTGATGGAATAGAGCAAAATACACAACAGTGTTCTTAAAAAGTAAGTCACTTAATATTATCACTTCCAGCCCTGTGTATACTTAATGCAGTGTTTGTGCAGACCTTCTGGTCAGTGGCTCTCTGCGCACAGGCTTTGAGAGGCTCCTTGTCCACCAGCTGTCTGAGGCGGTTCACGGTGCGGCTCTCACAGCCCTCTAGTCTCAGTCTCAGGTCCTTGATCTGGGTGATGTAACTCTTACACACTGACTCATCCTGTTCCCCTGAATAATTAAAATAATTAGTGTTAAAACAGTTTTGAAACTAAAATACCATCCAAAAACAAAAACCACTCTTTCTATGAATGTCTCCTCACTTCAGGCACACTACTGTTAAAATGTCTGGGGTCAGTCAGAATTGTTAACATAAGGCTTTACCATTTGATCAAAATTACAGTATAAACAGTAATACTGTGAAATATTGTTACAATTTAAAGTGCATTGACTCTTTCTGATATTTAGACATTTTCTTTATTCATGTGTTCTAATAATGCTGCTTTGGTACTCAATAAATCACGTCTTGTTATCTGTGGTGAAAACACAGATGAAATGTGCTACTTAAAAAAACAGACGTGCATGACAAAAAAAAAGTATATATATATATATATATATATATGTTATACACATAGAATAGATGTTTTGTTTTCTTGAAAACTGTGAATCCAATTTTTTAGGATTCTTTGATGGGTAAAAGGTTGAAAAGAGATGCATTTATTTAAAATATAAAACTTTCATTACATTATAAATGTATTTGCTGTGAATTTTAATAAATGTAAGGCATCCTTTCTGAATGAAAATATTAGTTTCTTGACCCCCTTCCCCCCAACCTTTAAACAGTAATGCATATTTTGACATGAAATCAAGCTGACATAGAAGCATTTGCATTCAAGTGCTTGAGTAGAGAATGTGCAAAGGTTTAACATAAATCAATTCATTTGCACACTTTTAAGTACATACGCTGCATTTCAAAATACCAAAAAGATAAATCTCTGAAATTTGTCACCACAAAAAAAAATAAAAAAAATAAAGACATGCTTGGAAAGAGCAACACACACTGCTCCACTAGCAATACATTGGAGTCAAAGGGGGAAAAGGCAAAATGCACAAGTGTTTTGCAAATGGTAACACCAAACAAGAAATCCACACTGTGATCTTTACCCAGCACGCTTTCCTTTTGGATGAAAACAGGTTCTGAAAAATAAGTCTTACAGTCATAATGGGAGGTGGCTTTTCAAACTGCTGTCATAAAAATGCTTAATTCAGCAGAAGAGCAAAGCTCTGGACATTCTGTGAAGCCTTTGCTTTGTATTAAAGCATGCAGCTGTGCTCAGGGTTACACCTTAACACAGGGTTGTTGCTGGAGCCAAGACAGCTTTGTCTGTGTGCAGTCTCTTTATCTTGATGAACAGCAAAAGTGACGGATGGTTTTTATACATCTGAACAAACCTAACACTTACCTTGTTCAACAGAGCGTAGCAGGTTATCATAGTGTTGAGAGGCTTTGCTGTAACCGTTTTCTGCTTGCAGGCGATCGTCAGCACCGAAGAGCTCCGAATCCTGACTGTCACGCATGAAGGCCTGGTAGTGCTCCTCCAGCTTCTTCAAGGTCAGGCGATATTCCTCAACTCTCAACGTCTTAAACTACAGAAAATTAGAGACCAGAATGTCTCACCTAATTAATATTCATGAGTACATTTATATATGCTTTTCAGATCATTCATATGCCTCTGCATGCAATCAAATAATGCATCAGTGTTATTTAACATAGCTATTTCAAGTGATGTATGTACTTCCTTTTATTTCTCATAGCAATCAAAATATATTGGCCGATACTGAATCTTGAATTATGCATGCTCAAAATTGACCTATTATTCAAAAGTTTGGGGTCCGTAAGATTTTTTTATGTTTTTGAACACACCAAGGCTGCATTAAATTCATCAACATACTGTAATATTATACATAAAATACTGAAAAACTATTATGACAACTTAAAAGAACTATTTTCTATTTGAATATCTGATAGCAAAGCTAAAATTTTAGAAGTCATTATTGTCTGAATGTTCAGATATCATTCTAATATTATATTGTTAAATATAAATATTGCCAAATGTTTTACAAAATGTAATGCATTTATTTTTACATAATGTGCATTATGATATTGTGATGCGACTGTATATAATGGCATATATTATATGTATCAGCCATTTATTGTAATAATTTCCATCATTTTATAAATCTTGGTGCATATTAGCTGTTGTAATATAAGACAAAATACTGTTTGACTACATCATTAACTGATTTTTACCGTACACTTCTTCCATATGTACATCAATTTGATCAGCTACAACTAAAAAATATTATATAAACTCAATTTCCTGTAAAGCTGCTTTAAAAGCACTTGAAATGTGACTTTGTATAGACTTTGTACTAAGCTTCTGGATGCCAAAAAAGGGGGGTTTGTGTGCAAGTTACCATGATTAAATTCCAGGAGTTGATAAGCAGAATATCTCGCATGAGGTACTGCCAGGACAGCAGGCTCTTCATATCTACATGCAGCTTTTGCCAAAGGACCATCAGCCTCTGCAGACTAGCATCTAACCTGAGGTTCAAAACAGAAGTAAAGATAAAGCAGCAAAGCCAAAGGCTGATCAGAAGCATTCAGTTTATCCTGCAACGTTTGACATGAACCTCACATCTCGACTCAAAAGTCAAAGTCAGTGATAAAAGCAGTATGTGGAATTTGAATGTGCTGCTAACTCGTAACAGGCTGTACTGTGTTACCCAGAGCTGACGTCCACGGCCTCTTTGTTGGTGGGAGGGATGATAAAACAGATGGACGGAACTGTGGCCTCGTTTCCACTGGAGTTTCGCACTTTCCACTTATACGGTTGGGAGTTGTTCACCAGGACACACTCGTCTCCTTTATGTACCGTGATCTAGGTCAAAAGTATGGAGAATGTTATTCTGCAGAGATTAATACGGATTCAATATTTTTTTAGTGACTAATAGCAAGAAAAGTCATTGGGTGTGGCTGACTGCTTAGACTGTGTAAGGACAAAACACCATTGGTTTTTTTTGGTGATAAAAGAATGCAAATAAATAATGTGATTAAAAACAAGGTTTACATGTCCTCATTTGAAGCCCCAGGATTAATTCCGCTTCTTTTATTGCCAATGTATGCTTACCTCCATTTGTTTGAAGTCGCAGACAGCCTGAGTGGGTAATTTGCCTTTAACAGGGTGAGCAATGTTTCTCGGCTTTAGCTGGATAACAGTCTTGGCTCTCCGGTTGAGACCCTCCAGGTGTGTCTTGAATTCATTTAGCTGTTCTTTTTCTTCCTGGAAGCCAGAGAGATAACTTTGTATGTACATATATATTGCATACATATTAAATGAAATGAAATTAAACGTTAAATTGAGTTTCAAAGGATCTATAATCTACTTAAGTTCAATACTGAATCTTTAATGGTCAAATAAGTAATCACTCAGCACTAAAAACATACTGGTTTGTAAAATCCCAGACATATTAACACCCACCACTGAATCCTGTAGCAGATCCTCTAGTCGCGTGACTGTGATAGAGCGGTCACACACATACTTCTTCTTCATTGTGTCCTCCATCTTCTTCATCCTCTCTTCAGCTTCTTTAACATCTGAGAAGAACTGTACCGCAGAAAAATGGGTTAGGAGATTTTAATAGAAATCTGTCTGTCTGTAGTAATAATAATAATACTGTACCTGGAAGTAAGCTGTGTTTTCCTTCAGATGAGTCTCAATGCAGCAGCACAGCTGAAGGATCCAGCTCCACTGAGTCTGAAGAGCTGCGGTGAAGGCCTACAGAAATACATGGTTCAACCATTAAAACAGAATTATCTGCTAAAAAAAAACAATGAAAATATGAAACATTCTGCAAAAATCAGTAAAATACTTTTTTATGGGGATGCACGATATTAGATTTTGGCCGATATTGCTGATATGTTTAACTAATTTTGGCCGATACCGATATATTTCCTTATATATAAATTATAAGCAAATTTTTTTACAATTTTGGTTAGTTTATAAAACCAATTTTGTATAAATAAACAAATGTAAACAATTTTTTTTAGGGTTTAACATTTGTGGTTGTAAAAAACTCCGATATTAAAAATGCCGATATTTAAATTTAAAGCCCATACCGGCCGATTTTTTATATTATATTAGTCATATGAACTCTCTTTTATTACTCGCATGTAGCTTTTTTTGTTTATGTTATGCAAGACTCGTTTACTCTAGTAGTTTGTTTTGGACAAAACACAAACAATAAATAATAAAATGCAAAAGGTTGTACCTCCACAGTTTTCCTGGCAGGGTGGCCTTCTTTTAGCAGTTTGTCTCCAGTCGTCTGGACGTTGTTGACTCTCTTCTCCCTCTGTTCAAGATCTCGCATCAAACCCTGCATGAATTTAATCAATCGATTAATGCAATTAAAATGACATCATTTTAGCGCAGGTCGAATCATGTGCAGATGCGTTGGTGGTCTTACAGAGTAGTTATCTTTCTTGGCGGTCATGTTGGAGTTTCGGTCGCTCCAGTCGTAGTTCACTTCCTCCTCTTCTTTCTCGTTCAGCCACATCAGCTCTTTTGTGGCGGCCACAACAAAAGCGTGAAGCTGATCTAAACACCGCAGCCGTGACTTGGAAGCATTCTGGGGTGGAAAATCAACCAAACTTAACCAACAAACAAACTGGCTAATTCTATTGCATTGTAATTATTCAAATTCAACAGCGGGGTGAGTGTATATTAGCACTAAATGTACGAGCGTACCAGCAGTTTAGCGTACTGAAGGTCCAGTTTGCCCAAGTATTCTCGATAGGCTCCCTTACTGACTGGAGTCAACTGATTCTGAGAGGAAACAAAAGGAGGTTAGTTTTGTGACGTTGGTTTTTATATGAAAGTCAGTCATTCTTAACTTATATATGAAGTGTGAGATGCTATTTGAATTATTAATAGTGTTTAAAAAAGCATGCATGGTTTATTGAGAAACTTGGAAAAGTATCCAGGTTGCTTCATGCTAAGTACACAGTGCAAAACATGATTTTATTTTAAATATAGAAATATCCCCTGTCACTCAGTTCACATGCAATTAAGTTACTACATTTTAAAGATACAGTAACAAATACTGAGGGAACACAATATCTACTACAAAAAGGGTAAAGCGTCTCATTTTAAAACCAACTAAAATACTACAGAAATATGCATTAAATTACCTCATCAGCCCGCGCACGATCAATCTTGTATTTGAACTCCTCGATGGACTGATGAAGGCCACGATGGCTGCCGAGCTGAGACTCAACAGAGGGCAGATCTTCGCCCCACTCTGCCCCATCAATGCGTTTCTGGTTCTCCTCCACCCAAGACAGGAGGTCCTGAATGTACTTGAGAGTGACTTCATCAAGCTCGGGTCTTAAGCGCTGGGGCGACTGCTGTAATGTTTGCACGTGGGAGATCTGGGTCATGGGCACCTGGGTCATGGGTACCTGAGACACCGTCACACCTGACTTCAGACGCAGATTAAACTCGCTGCGCAGGTTAACCAGACGCTCGTGGAGACGGTACACCCTGAGAGAACAAAGAGAGGACAGTTACTGATGCTGTCTGTGAGATATTGTTTATTATAGATATTAATAGTTTATTAATGATATTAATATTGGTGTTTATGCAGTTTTAATTGCCATTTAAAGTGCCCCTTTTATGGATTTTTGCATTGCGTAGCACAGCTCTAAGTGAATGAAAACATCCTGCAAAGCTTTAAATCAGAAAGTGCACTGTGCATAAAGTTTAGCATAACAGCATATTGCCTGCCCACTTCTTGGCATTTTATGTTTAAATGAACTCAACCAAAAATGTATCGGAAAAATTAATCATTAAACTGATAATTTAGGGTATATAATATGCATTTCTACGAGAATAAAATCGAAATATTGTGAGAATATAGTCGAAATATTACAAGATTAAAGTTGAAATATAACGAGAATAAAGTCTAAATATTGTGAGATTAAAGTCAAAATACTACAAGATTAAAGTCAAAATATTATGAGAATAAAGTTGAAATATTACAAGATTAAAGTCGAAATACTAAAAGATAAAAGTCTAAATATTACAAGAAAAATGTCTAAATATTACGAGAATAACGTCGAAATTTTATGAGAATAAAGTCGAAATATTGTGAGAATAAAGTCGTAATATTACAAGATTAAAGTCGAAATACTACAAGATTAAAGTTGAACTATAACGAGAATAAAAGTCAAAATATTGTGAGAATAAAGTCGAAATATTATGAGAATTAAGTCGAAATATTACGAGAATAAAGTCGAAATACTAAAAGATTAAAGTCGAAATATTACAAGAAAAATTTCTAAATATTACGAGAATAACGTCAAAATTTTATGAGAATAAAGTCGAAATACTAAAAGATTAAAGTCAAAATATTACGAGAAAAATTTCTAAATATTACGAGAATAACGTCAAAATTTTATGAGAATAAAGTCGAAATATTGTGAGAATAAAGTCGAAATATTGTGAGAATAAAGTCGTAATATTACAAGATTAAAGTCGAAATACTACAAGATTAAAGTTGAACTATAACGAGAATAAAAGTCAAAATATTGTGAGAATAAAGTCGAAATATTATGAGAATTAAGTCGAAATATTACGAGAATAAAGTCGAAATACTAAAAGATTAAAGTCGAAATATTACAAGAAAAATTTCTAAATATTACGAGAATAACGTCAAAATTTTATGAGAATAAAGTCGAAATACTAAAAGATTAAAGTCAAAATATTACGAGAAAAATTTCTAAATATTACAAGAATAACGTCGAAATTTTATGAGAATTAAGTCGAAATATTACGAGAATAAAGTCGAAATACTAAAAGATTAAAGTCAAAATATTACAAGAAAAATGTCGAAATATTACGAGAATAACGTCAAAATTTTATGAGAATAAAGTCGAAATATTACAAGATTAAAGTCGAACTATAACGAGAATAAAAGTCGAAATATTATGAGAAAAAAGTCGGAATACTAAAAGATTAAAGTCAAAATATTACAAGAAAAATGTCTAAATATTACGAGAATAACGTCGAAATTTTATGAGAATAAAGTCGAAATTTTATGAGAATTAAGTCGAAATATTACGAGAATAAAGTCGAAATACTAAAAGATTAAAGTCTAAATATTACAAGAAAAATTTCTAAATATTACGAGAATAACGTCGAAATTTTATGAGAATAAAGTCGAAATATTACAAGATTAAAGTTGAACTATAATGAGAATAAAAGTCAAAATATTATGAGAAAAAAGTCTAAATATTATGAGAAAAAAGTCTAAATATTATGAGAAAAAAGTCGAAATATTAAAAGATTAAAGTTAAAATATAACGAGAATAAAGTCGAAATATTATGAAAATAAAGTCGAAATTTTATGAGAATAAAGTCGAAATACTCCAAGATTAAAGTCAAAATATAACGAGAATAAAAGTCTAAATATTATGAGAATAACGTCGAAATTTTATGAGAATAAAGTCGAAATATTACGAGAATAAAGTCGAAATACTAAAAGATTCAAGTCGAAATATTACAAGAAAAATGTCTAAATATTACGAGAATAAAGTCGAAATACTAAAAGATTAAAGTCGAAATATTACAAGAAAAATGTCTAAATATTACGAGAATAACGTCTAAATTTTATGAGAATAAAGTTGAAATATAACAATATTAAAGTCGAACTATAACGAGAATAAAAGTCAAAATATTATGAGAATTAAGTCGAAATATTGTGAGAAAAAAGTCGAAATACTAAAAGATTAAAGTCAAAATATTATGAGAATAAAGTCGAAATATTATGAGAAAAAAGTCGAAATATTAAAAGATTAAAGTCGAACTATAACAAGAATAAAAGTCAAAATATTATGAGAATAAAGTCGAAATACTAAAAGATTAAAGTTGCAATATTACAAGAAAAATGTCTAAATATTTCGAGAATAACGTCGACATTTTATGAGAATAAAGTCAAAATATTGTGAGAATAAAGTCGAAATATTATGAGAATTAAGTCGAAATATTACGAGAAAAATGTGTAAATATTACGAGTATAACGTCGAAATTGTATGAGAATAAAGTGGGCCTAGATTGGGAGCACCCGGAAATATTCCAAAGTCTCTGCTTTCAAAATCTGCCAGTTTTATAGCGAAATACAAACAATATCTATATTATAACATGACATATATATTACAGCCTGACATACAGCTGAAATCACTTTAGTTTAAGCGGCAGTGTAAGTCAATAGTTTTCCTGATTACAATGAGACTCCATTATAAATTAGTCTATAGCCTCTTTTCCCATGCCTTCTGCTGTACACTTGAAACAAAGCTGAGCTCTTTTATATCAAAAGCAACAAATCAGAAGATAATTGTGATTGCTGGGTGTCAGAATGATTTTATCAGTAAAGAGCTTGAACAACACATTATTGTGAGACACATTTTGTGTATTTTGCTATAAAACTGAAAGCTGAGACTTTATTTTAAAAGTACTAAAGGGACAGATCTCATTGCTATTGGGTGACACACTACAATAGAATGGAATCCAATGGAAGGCATATTATTTCCAAGCACACTGTCCCTGCGAATATTACACATTAAATGATTTCTGCTAATAATCCCACGTCTTAAAAGGGTTAAATAAGAGAGCTACAGTGCCTCCCAAAGGAATGTGGACTGTGTGAGCTGATGTTAAGATCAAAAGCTGTTCCTGTGAAGTCTTTTTCAACTTTAATCTCATAGTTTTACCTTTTTTTTTTTTTTTGGTGACACTTAAACACCGTCGTACATTTCTTATGATGCATATTATTAAAAAAACGTAATTGTTTTAAACCTGCATGCATGTCAGCCTGTTGTTTGGGACTCCCAAAACCAAAATATGAACCTTTCACAACCCATAATAGGTGCACTTTAATGCATACTTTATTAATTGTATTTAAATTCATTTAAAATAAATGAGTAAATAGTAAAGCATTCGTATTAGTTTAGCTCCCTTCTAAAATATTATACAGCACTGACCGCCTGTACATCTGTTCTGCCTGCAGATGGCGCCCATCTTTAAGTAACTGCACATCATTGAAAAGGTATCGGATCATGTTTTCAGCCTTGTTCAGATCTGCCTCTATCTCAGACGCATGCTGGATAGGCTTCCCAGCACTCAGCAGACGCATGTCCTGCAATAAAACCAAAATATTATTATAGTGTTATTTGCAAGAGGTTCTTCTACTTGACCGCTACTGGGTATATATCTCACCGTTTGTAACAGTGTTTCCACCTGGTTGAGCTGCTCCTCACATAAACCTGACTCCATTTGCACCTTACTGACTATCCTCTGCAAACGCTCCAGCCTGTATAGATAACAGACACACAAATACTCTTACACACTGTGCATAATTCATTGCCGGCAAAACAGCCGTGAAATGCTTAAACTAGACAATATTCAGACTTATTCAGGCACTCAACATTTAATACATTAGAAAAAAAGTCAGTCGAATCACTCACACCCTCCTCCTTCGGAGCAGGTATTCCAGTCCATGGCTGTCATTCATAAAAGCCATGACTACTAAGCCTAATAATAATGCTGAATCCCAGTCCAGAGAACGTTTTCCGAGAGCGGAGGCACACAGAATCAGCTATTGATGCTAAGAAGTGCTTCTGTTACTTATCAGACTCATAAACATTCTGCAGTTGTCTTGTGACAAAACTTTTTTAAAGCGACGCCCTGTTTTCTTATGTAAAATGCTATTTAATAACAATATGAAAAGCCATTTTAACAAATGGAAATCTTTAAAGTAAATATATATATATATGTATATGTACAGTATGTATAGGTTAAGTTATGTATTTACATATAAGTCAAAATAAGAGTCCTTTTACATTTGTTAAATCAGTAAAATGTTATCATTGTTGATTTTTAGGGCTCTGCAGATCTTTATTTTTCATGAAGCACAGCTTGAATGAGGTCTAAACTATCTGTTTCTTTAGATTATGTTTAAAACATTATTATTATTCAAATCTGAGCACTACTGCATTATACATTTGGCTTTTTTAGTTCAATCCTTTTTTTTTCTTATTAAATACTCACAAACAAACAAACAGAATCTGTAAGAAATGTAACACCTAAGAAGTTAATCCAGATTCCTCACCTCTCAAACTCAGAGCGCAACAGTTTCTCTCGCTCCAGAATGGCCACATGCAGGCGTCCCCACTCCTTCTCCACATCGATGGGGTGGTAGCTGGGGGGCACCTTAATCTGACCCGCCTGCACAGCACTCTGGTGACAAACAAACCCCAAACATAAGGTCAAATCCTGGTAAAAACTGTAGTACAAGGCGATTTCTATGGCAAATTGAATGTACCTCTAAAGACTTATAAATGAGCTTGGAGCGGTTTTTGTCTGTCTCTTTGGCTGGTAGTTCAGTCTCCTTGAACTTCAAAAACTGACGCCAGAGAACCTACAGCAAAATAAGGATGAGGAATGACTTGAGAAATTATTTTATTGCTTGGAATGTTTTTCTATATTATTACAAATTTGTGGTCACAAAATAAAGCCTATTTTGTACATGCTTTTCTAGCTGGTAAATAACAGTACCAAATAAATGACTGTACCAAATCATACATACACATGCATGATCATTAAACCCATGGATCATGAGACTAACCTCAATTTCCTCATAGCTGGAGGGGAACTTGCGTTCCTCAAACACGATAATGTGATGTCTGATCCACTGGAGTAACATGGTCACCAGCTCGTAATATTCCTGCCAGCGCAGCTCCAACTCCTGTGCACGTGTATGATTTCAATAAATACAAATGGCCCATGATACCTGTATAATAACTTACATTTTCGAAACACTCACATTGGCCTTGACTCCATCGCGAACGTCAGGAACTCTTGGCATGACATCATACAAAGAGGACACGTATGTGATGATGGACTTCTCGTCTGGGTGTGGCACATCCACATCTGCAAGAGAACAAACTACTATCAATATTTACAGTACACTATGTGCTGACCGAGGCTGCAGTTATCCGATTCAAAATACAGTCAAGCAATAATATTGTGAGATATCTTTTTTTTTTCACAAGAATATTTCACCAGTCCACATCAATCTTAATAAATACTATTGATTTTGTGTTTAATCATATATAAGTGACACATAAAAAGTAAAAAAATCCTTATACTCAGGTGTGCCAAAGTATTAGGCATGTTCTTTTTCCAGATAAAATGAGCCAAGAAAGAGATTGAACTCAGACTAATTATTACAGAAGTATTAAATGCCCATATAAATTATGCAACAATAATAGAATTAGAAACGTTAAGAGATGACCATTGGGCAGCGAAATGCTCATTGGGTCAGCAGAGTCAGAAAAAAACAGGTGTAGAAGAAAAGACACGTTAACTGCAAAAGAATTAAGAATAATGTCAAGAATTAGCTGAGAAACCATCAGGAACCATTTAGTCTCCAGCGTCATCATTTTCCAGAACTGAACCTTCCTCAGAGAAATCCTACAAAATTACCCTCACTTAATAAGAATAACATGCTGAAGTGTTGTGAAATCCATAAAAAAAAATTTATTATAGGTTTTATGGACAGATAAGTTGTGAGTGACTCATCTTCTTGAAGCACTGTTTGAAGAACCTATCTTCCAGAACCTGGCAGTAAGTTGTAGGAGCTCGTATTTAGTCCATCTCCTATCTTGCAGGAATTGACTAATATGAGCTCCTGAAACGTACTGCCCGATTCTGGAAGGTATAATAGTAGTTATTAAGACTGGTGTGGTCTGGGATTGGTGAAATGTTCTTCGAAAACCAGAACTTTAAACAGAGTGTATAAACTGTTACATTTGATGAGTTGAATACATCCAAACTAAATAAAAGTATTACGTTATTTACAAAAATAATATTACTAAATGTAAAAGTATTACATAAAAGTAAAATCAATATTAGAACAACATTAGAAGCTACTCTTACACGAGCATTTAAAAAAATACTTTGCAAATCCATTAAATCCTCTAGGATCAACTGAAGTCCTTGAAGGAGAATCCAGAGGGATGTTTTTACCTTCAGGGTCCAACAGGCGTGTGACGCCCAAATCTCTTTCTGCTACGCTGAAGGCCTGCTCCAGATTCTCCAGGTTGGTCTGTCTGTACACCTTATTCATGTCAATCAAATTTGGTCTACAGCAAAAGACAGGAGACACAGAATGAAGTTAGATGTGGACATTGACAGAAATATAACCCCAGAAAGGAAACAAAAGAAAATGAAAAGGTGGCACACACATTGATTACATAATGCATCTTTCACCAAATTATAAACTCCATTTTAAGACAGGGACTGCTCATTTGGTTAAATATATTGCATAAGGGGTCATATGATGCGATTTAAAATTTTACAAGATCTTGAAATTTAGAATCACAAAGAATATCTGTAAAGGTTTCAAAGATTAAAGTCTCAAAACCAAAGAGATTTTCTTTATAAAAGTTATGACTTGTACACCCCCCCTAAAACGGCTCGTTTAAACACCCCATTTTTCTACATCACAGAGTGGGGGCGTGTTCCCATAACAATGTTTACATAAAGAAGGCGGAGCTATTATTCTGTCTGTAGTGTTGCTGCAGGCGCCATGTTCTGGAGACGCTGTGTGTCGTTGTGAAAGTGCTTCCAAAAGAGGACACGACTAGAAATCAGTGTTAAGTTGTGTTTCCAACACTGTTCCAGATTTTTTTCTGTTGGCAAACAAGCATGCCATATGAACTGTAGATCTTGCAGATCTTATATTTATCTGTACACTGCTTGGCCAAACCTGCAGGCTATGAACACATCTGTGCCAGTATCTGGGCAGGTGAAGGCAAGATTGATAGCTCTTCACAGGATTTGAAAAAAGCCTGTCTTATGTGACTAAGTACTCACTCAACAGCAGTCGAGGCGCCAAAAACAATTACAGAGAATACTACATGCGCGCACAAGCAGCCTGTTAACTTCATGAAGAAAAAACTCAATTTTATGGCAAACAACAACCCTAATTTACCAAATCAATTCCGAAAGCTACAATGACAAAGGCAGCATTGCTTTACTTGCTTTTTTTCTCAATGTTTTCAATAAAAAAACATTCATACGGCTCATTGGCTGTCTGTGTGAGCAGGTAACACGGCTGGCCCCAGGGAAGCTCGGCATTTGAGACGAACACCTTCCTGTAAGAAAACCCGTCTCTACCATGCTCCATGCCATGCTCTAGATCTCCGCTCTGGGATCCTCCACTAGAGCAGGCACCAGGGCTGATGGACCACTGGCCCGAATCGAACGAAGCCTCTGAAGGTACATCTTCACAAAGCATGACCACCCGGTCCTCCAGGTCACTGACGGATCCGTGGCTGGACGAGGTGCTGCGATGCTTCCTGGAGCGTAACTTCCTCTTGAGATTGAACATTTTGTTGGATTGAATGAATCCAAATCCTATTCTTGTGTAAAAGTGTGCAATCACACAAGTTGCAGATGCATATTCTTGTCCAGTGGGAAGCAAACGATCAGCAGTCTCAGTCCTCAGAGAAACCACACTCCATTACCACACATCGTGCTTTGAGAGCTTCGCCTTCACAGCTGCTGTCACGATGGAGTACACCTAACTTATCTGTTCATCGAGTGGCAAGCGAGAGGGAAGACGAACGGCTCCTTATTCGCTCAAATCTTATCTGCGTCTGATAGTGTATAGGGTGAACCTGAGCTATGCAGCAACACGCAGAATGATAAAAACACACCCTCTGGGGATCCTTTCAGATTCAACACGCCCTCATTACCGGATTCTGGTTTCAAACTTTTTTCATAAGTGCCAATTTGAGCATACTTGAACTTAATCCTGCAAAATCTGACGTAAACCTGTGAATCTGTTGTGGTTGAGAGGTATTTGTATAAAGCCTGTTTTAGGCCAGTTTCTGGAGTCCAGAGTAAATTGTGCTCTTGAAGGTTCAAGCAGGTCAGCCTACCTTTAAGTATGGCATGACAGGTCTTGTTTCCTGTCAAACATCACTAAGGTTTAGTACATAAATTATAGACCCGACAAGGGGCAGAAGGGGTCTGTGACTGACACAGCAAATACAGCCAGCAAGTCTGGAGATGAACTTCATAAACAGCCTGGAGATACAAGGGAATGTCAGCGATTCCTCTCTTCTCATGTGCCAAGATTACTTACTCAACTATTTTTTGAAAATCCTCCTTAAAATCCTGGCTTTTTCTTTCCATTAGCACCATTGGTGGATCTAGAGAATGTGTTCTAATAGCTAAGACAAGAATTTTACGATAAGTTTGTACCTGTGTTTATGGATGACGGCATTGAAGAGCTTGCCATCTCTCCAGCTGGTGGTGAAGTTATCACACCGCAGGCCTTGGTAGCCCTCCACCATCCGTTGAGACCACAAGAGCAGCTTCTCCTTGGCGGTCATATCGTCCGACTGACCGTTCACCTGGATATCGGAGATCTGATGGAGCCAGGGAAGACTAAATTAATCTAAGTTACTGTATAGTAACTACAGCTTAACTATGGCATTAGAATGAGATAGACCACGTAAAAACAAGAAGGTACCAAGAAGACAAGAATACAAATTCTGTATTTTTTTATAAAAGAAATAATAGGCTTTACGTATTTAGAAATTGTCATTTCAGCTGTCAAAGTAAAACAAATTCAAGTAAATCAAGTGCTTCAGTAAAACAACTGAACAAAATGTTTTGAATCATTCTTTTACAAACATATACACAAAGGCACTCTTTTCGCAAAATCTCTGTGTAATAGTTTGTTGCTTTTCCATACACTGTGATTCTCAGGAAAATGACATAGCATTATACAATTTAAATTGGTTTTACAAATTGTTTACCTAAAACACCCTCACTGTTGCCAAGATACTTCGGACAAACATTGTGGTTAACAGTGGATCATAAGATTGGTTTATAATAAAAGCCTTGTTCAAATTTAAGTCTGTGATTTTGCATGCGTTTGTTCCTCTGGTGACTCATCGTCAGGATTCCCCTTTGGGTAATAACCACCCAACGGCTCCAATCAAGTTTCCTACTATTATAAGAGTTTTGTAGGGAAGTCTGGTCGGTCTACACCTATCAATTTTTACTTTAAGGATGTACACAGTGACATCCTCCATCCTCACAGCATAGCTTTACGAGAGCCAAGAAGGGCATTTAAGGTCCTTTTCAAAGCTGAATTCTTCTCAATGTCCATTTTTAGCGGTGACTGTAAGCCCGTAAAATTCCAGCTTCGTGCGAAAAGCTATTGCAAGAATAAAAATAATAATAAAAGGAAATGCAAATTTGGTGCCAAACTCAACAGCTTCAACAGAGCGCATAATTTAAGCTTGTTCTGCATTGCTGTGACTAATTCTGGTATAATTTAATTGTATTATAATCTTTGCTCTATATTTTTCAAGTTGCCATTGTTCTGTACAACGCGTTTCTGCAAAATGACTGATTCAAAACCTTTTGTGCCAAGATAAGCACTTTTTAAAATACTGCAGGAAAAGCAAACAATTAAGACGCATTCCCACAACCAAAAACAGCAGGATTGGTCTCATGAGTCACCAAACCAACATACCAGCGTGCCTGCTTCCACTTCCTTTAGGGAAGATGTGAGTCACCAACCGAAATGGACACCATCCCAACCCATAATCCCCCACAGGCCTACTGTGACATCAAAGACGCACGCTTCGGTTTTTATTTCCCAGCAAAAAATACACAAATGCACTCCAGTCTCCGCATAATGAGACATTGTGTAGAAGTCCAAAAACAATAGAGCGCACTGGAACAGGTAACCCCCTGATATTTTAGTTCATGCACAAATTAACATGAGGCCATGTGTGAAAGTACAACAAATACTTGTTCTGTGCCGAGGGTGTTGTGTTTTGCGGGTGGGCTGAGATTTATATTTGGAACAATGATGAAAAGCGATCTCTATATCACTGTTGCCAGATGATACATTAAACCCTGTCACAAGTCTGCACAGATGTCTGTGTTGTTACAGCGATAGTAACAGCAAGTTGAGAGACTAAAACATGTAGAAACAGTGAAAAGGGAAACGAAAATCTGTGAAGCAAAACCAAAGAGAGCATATAAAGAACTAATTAGAATACGTCTGCTCCAAACAAGCAGAGCATATAACCAGCGCTGCACCAGACCTGGAAGTGAAGGATGATGGTCCATATTAGCCCGAGGGTCAGTTTTGGATTTCCATCCGCAATGTCGTCATTTCTGATGTTCACCAGTTTCACCTGTTAAACAATGAGATCTGTGTTAACCAGTGAAATCTTATAAGACCAGGCTTTTCAAAAACAAGTCTAAAGACCCCTGTGGGATTGTAAAGGTACTGCAGGAGATAAAAATTGCAATTCTAAACAAAATGTTGATCAGTAATGCTAATATTTTTTAATGAAACGTTATCGGAACTAATGACCAAGAACAATTAGCTTTTTGTATATTTGATTAAGGAATTTATAGTTGGTGTATCCCTGATTATGAATAGAAAAATAAAGGGTAACAATAA
>JAUMHQ010000082.1:14833149-14851550 GCA_032361165.1 Enteromius paludinosus
CAAACTTTCTTTAAAATAGCTTCCTTTGTGTTCGGCAGAACAAATACATTACTACAGGTTTGAAACTACTTGAGGGTGAGTAAATGATGACAGAATGTTCATTTTTGGGTGAGCAAAAGTAGGAATGCCTCAATACAGAAATATAATGTCTTACGAAAAGAAAAACATTAAATGAGACCAAAAGGTGAAAACAAACATCCAAACATTTATTGTACAGTAAAATTGGAAAACATTTTAGCATTTCTGAAATGCATAAAAAATGCTGTTTTACTAATTACTAATACAAAAAAAAAAAAAGTGCCTACAATAATTAATGGAAGAAAAAACGCATCATATTTAAAAAAAAAAAATCAAGAAACTATACCCTAAATATAATTATATTCATTCGAAACCCACTGACCAGAGATCTTCCAGCTCTATTATGATCTATTACCTGAACATACACCAATAACACCACTATGTTAAGATGTGGACAAAATGCAGCAGCATACAATAAGAACATGCAATGACATTATCAATCAGTCATCACAATAAGTAGCCAATCAAAAGCTAAGCTGTCCCATGAGCCGGGCTCTTATTGGCTTGCAGTGCATGATGTCACTTAAGTTCTCAATGGATCACATTTTTGCAAACATGAGAAGACATGAATCAATGCAGAACTAAAACGAATGTTGAATACTAAACTAACATACATTACATCAAGTTCCCGAAAGCTCGAAGTAGTTAAAGGGCTAGTTCACCCCAAAAATGAAATTATGTCATTAATTACTCACCCTCATGTCGTTCCAAACACAAAAGACCTAAGAGAGAGCTATCTGGCCCTCCATAGACAGCAACACAACTGAAATGATCCAGAAACATAGTGAAAACATGGTAAAACGGTCTGCATCTGGATCATTTCAGTTGTGTTGCTGTCTATGGAGGGTCCGATAGCTCTATGATATCATCAAAAGTATACATTTGATGAACCTTCCAAAGAAGTTCTTATGGGTTTGGAAGAACATGAGGGTAATTAATAACAGAATTTTAATTTTGGGGTGAACTAGCCCTTTAACGGTTCCCTGACAGTGAATGCAGTGCATTCCAGAATATTCCATCACACAAAAATAAATAACGCAAACATTTAAATAACCACCCTGATTTTAATACTAGGGTCTATTCAAATTTCTAAGTAGATATTTTTGTAAACATGAGGGGAGGACGGCACATGGCAAAGGAAGTGACATCATGCACAACGCATTTCCCCTGGCAGTGACGCATGCCACACCCCTTTTCCGGGGAGGCGAGCCGGAAATTTTCAGACCCAACTCACCAACCGCGAATTCCTGACAACGTCTCGCTCCCTCGGCTACCACAGCAAGAGCATCGCAAGAGAAGAGGCAAAGGCAAAGGGGTCAAGGTCAGGGCAGAGGTGAGCAAACAGGAAGTTGAAAAAGGAATGGTCAAGGGGGGGGTCAAACCGGTGCAGTGTTGAAACTGAGGCAGAAAATGTCAGATTGTTAATGTGTTAAAGGAGTGAGACGCGATGCAAAAGAGACACAGTCACAGTAGAAGTGCTCGTAAGGACGGGGAGATGTGAGGACACATTCGATCCTGTCTACACACTTCTGTATGTCATACTGCTCATACAGATCTGCCAACCACTGACGCATGCAAAAACAAATCTGAGAGACTCTGGGTGTTAAATTATCCAATCAGATGCAGATTTCAAGGAGTACTTTACTCAAACATAAACTACAAGGACTATAAAGCAAAAGAGGACACAGGAAGAGGAGGGGCTTATGTTAAGGGAGCAGATTCAGGTAGTGAGACTTAGCCTTGCAAAAGCAGATTTTCAAATTGATGTTTGGAAGTAGGTTTTGAATAGGGTTGTGGATGGAAAACTGGATCCCATATTGGCATGGACTTACCAGTGTCTCTCCAGACAGCACCTCCAGCAGCGAGATGAGGTTGTGTCCATCTCTGAGATCCTCGTACAGGTCTGTGATGTGTCTCTGGGCCTGAACAAAACAGGAAATCATCGTTCCAAATCACAAGACTGCGCGTTCAAGACAATATTACGCTATTTAATACCACAGTTCTCCATATGAACTGATTATAAGGGGTTGATTGTGACATCATCGCAAAAGTGTATTATAATGTCTTTTGCAAATACATGACACAGCTGTAATTTATTTTATTATACATTAAGGTGATTGAAGTTTGGGGTTTGAAATGAATTATTTAATTCAGCAATTAAATTTATCGAAAATGGTACAAACTATTTCCATTTCAAATAAAAGCTTTATATTTATCCAAGAATCCTGGAGAAAAACAAATGCATCACGGTTTCCATGAAGTCATTAAGCAGCAGAAGTGTTTTAATATTAATATTAACCCTTTTTGAACATTGACGTGAAAGTGCACTATTCAAACTTAAATTATTATAATTTATGCATGTTTTAGAATACAGACATGGTCTCTTTTTTTTTAAGAGTATTGCATAAGTCAAATCATTAAAAAAAGTATATTAAAGATATATATATATAAAAAAAAATATATATATATATATATATAAAAGTTGAAATTTACTGTAAAATTTAATGTAAAGAGTACTGCACTGTTTTTAATTGTATTTAATATAAAATAAATATTTTACAAAATTGGTTTTAATCAAAATTTAATATAAAATTAATAAGATATGTTAGTTCTTTTTCAGTTCTTAGTTTGTCGTGCATCTATTTTCTACACTGCAGCTCAGATATGTGCAGCTTCGTAAGCATTAAAACTACAAACAAATACGACGCTGTGGAAGATACGGGCAAACGTCACATAAAAGTGACTTTTCTCACGAAAACCTGTTCAGAGCCTTCCATGTACGGCTCAGTTTACAATGAGAGAACTAACATCATTAATCTATTAGAAATCACCTCAGGATTTTATTGATTACCAAACTGTCTCACTAAAGTGAAGTTAGGTGGTTCTATGCGCAAAAAACCAGACACTGATTCTGAGCACGCAAAATATCTGGAGCCTGAAGCAGTAAGCACAGGAAGTACTAAAGGAGGCAGAAAACATCTCATCTCCAGTGTTAAAATCTGCATTTCATGCAGGGAAGGCAGGAGAGGTTGTATGTTAGCTCTAGGTGCAGATGTAGGAAGCTACGGTGCATGTGAAACCCATGCAGCAATAGCAGAAGTCACTCTGCAAAGGTGTGATCACAGACACCACCTACCTCTGCCTTCCAGTGCTGACAGAGAAAGATGGAGGAAAGGATGGAACATGGAGAGATAAAAAAGAGAAAGGTTGGAACAGAAGTGTGTGACAGAAAGACAGCGAGAGACACACAGACAGATAAAACAGAAATGAACACAGATGCATGATGGCGTGAACATATCATTCACATATTCCACCAAATCTTTGAATAGACCTTTACTTGTTTAAACAAGTCTGCTGATGGCAGAACTTGTCAGAAATGTATTTGTCTACTTTTATTATTCAAACACGAAGCAACATATCAAATATGGTATGTGGTATCACATCAATATTAAACGGTCTTCTGTATTTAACTCAAAGCTAAAACGGCACTGAAACATGTCTGCTGAAGCCATCGTTTTGGAAACTCGTAAATCTTTTTTTAATCTTAGGGCTGCTGTTCTCTGTGCCTAGTTTAAAATGAGAGACAGTAAGGCTTCGCTGGCGTCCAGGTTTCCATCCCAAACGGCTTCATCCAGATGAGAAGGATTTCCTTACAGCAAACTAAGTCATGGAACTCAACTGCGGACCACTGAATTAACCCTACGCCTCCTTGGAGGAAGGAAAAGTCTCAAGCAAGCGTTACATGATCTTACAGATTTTCACGTACACTCTCAGAAATAAAAGCTGTCACAGGTGGCGTATTTTGCCGATAGGGAAAGTTGGCTCTTTTGCACCAAGCACGATAAAGATAACAATAAAGTGTACAGTCCACACAACTATAACGATAGAACAGGTAGCGCAGTTTTTTCAGCTGAACAATGTAAACATTGACAGCCATCCGGCTATAACAAGCTTAAGAATTTGAAGCGACAGACGTATGTGCGCTTAGAATAAACAGAGACATCGCCCGCTGGTGTGGACGCTAATATTGTTATCTTTATAGTTGTCTTTAGAGTTATTGTGCTTGGGGTGAATGGGGATTAACGTCAAACAACATCCAAAAACTAACACAAATATAGTGCTTAAATAACTTATTTCATCAAAAATTATTATTCTTATTATTTTTAAACAGCCTAAAGAATATTGAAGGTATGAAGTGTAATTTTAAAGATCTGGAAATTCGTTTAAAGACAATACACTTTCCACTGATGCAGAAGAGAGATTATTTCTACACATATTCTATTGCAAGGCATTCTTGGACATTTTGCTTTAAGTTAAATTAAAATTAAAAATCATTTAATAAATATATGTATATAAATGTTAGTAGTAATTAACAATTTAAAAAATAATTTTTCCATAGTCTTTACACTAATAAGAGGTCATAAATATGCATAGATATTAATTATTTATATTATTTATAAATTATTTATTATTTAAAAAAACAAAAAAAAATGTTGTTTTAGATGGAGTTAAGCATATCATATCTCAGCATTTTCCAAATATATTTAATGCAAACTACTGCTGCATTCACTTGTTGTTTTTCATTTTCAGGTAGAATTTTGGAACACATTTTGAAACGCTTTCTTTTCAACAGTTGGTGAAAGCGTCCGCCTGTGGGCCAGACTGCTGGATGGGATCCAAGCGGCACCAAGAAAACAATCCGTTTCTTTAGGGATATAAAACGAGACCAGATGTTGATGACTCATCCTCACGTACTCATAAATAAATAAACAGCACCTTTCATCAGTGCAGTGTGCTGGAAGCGTACAGGACGATTATTCAGCCATCATGATCTCGGCAGCAGTAGCAGTTACACACACTCGCCATATGTTTTCACATACGGGTTAAACAAACAGACACTGTACTGTCCTTCCCATTCTCTCTCACACACTCCAGTCATTTTCACTTTAAACGTTCACACGCTGTTATTTTCCATGTAATGACAGACAAGTAACTACGTTCTCTGTGCAGTTTTAGAAGCAGCTGTCACCATAACCGCCTTATTGGACTGACGAAGTGACGAAGAGATATCGGACTCTTTGCGACTGTGTAGTTATAAGCATGCTCATCGTCGTAGACTTTGAATGGATTGCAATTTCTGGACAGATGGTGATACCTTCATCAGATGCTTGTTCACCCATTTTGTGAAGGTCTTTTTCTGTACTCGATCCCGTTCATCTGCAAAACACAAAGAGACGACACGGCGAATGTTATACAGCATCCTAATGGAAACTTCTAAACAGAAGTATACATATCTACTAAGATAATGTGTGGTTTTCATAGCGCGCTTTATGTGCTTCCACATAGTGATCATTTTAGAGAAGCAAAAGCTTAGAGGAATTAGCATAGGTTTTGCATCATATTTCCTTGTGATTATCATATTTGCATGTGATTTCATTAAGTAATACTCTATGCTTTTATTCGGTAATGATGCTTTAAATAGACTTCAATTTAAATAATCATGGTTTTAACAAAAATCTGAAATTTTTTACTGCTTTCAACACAATAATAATGTTTCTTAAGCAGCAAACCAGCATATTAGAATGATTTCTGAAGGATCATGTGACACTCAAGACTGGTGAAATCAGCTTTACATAACAGAAATAAATTTGTTTTTAAAACAAATTAAATTTAAATAATATTTTACATTTAAATGCGGTTGCTGAGCATAATACTGACCGCAATGTTTTAAACAATGAAGACATTTAAAACGGTTTCCTCAATGCTATTTATCATGACCCAAAATTGAGCAGTGAATGGGTGGGCCCATGCTATTAACATGCCGTGCATATCTCACAGACACCAGCACTCAGAAATCATTCCACTGCTGAAAAGTCAGCTGATTTTGACTCTTTTTAACTGACTTGATTTGAAGGTTTTTCAGTTCTTAGTTTGTGCATCTATTTTCTTTACACGAGCTGAGATAGTTGAGTTCTTCGTGACTAAACCAGAGATTCCCTACTGACAAAAAAAGAAAGATGATCTTGAACCAAGATGCTTCTTAAAAAAAACACCATGACTAACTTTTTTTTACTGGCACTGTTTTACTGTTACATGCACTCCTGAATTTGTTTAGAAGCTTTTAAATGTTCCGCATTTACCTTCATCTCAAATGACCATCATCAATGTCATCAAACATTTATGTGGAAACTTGCTGAAAGGCGTGCTAAACGAGAGAACTGAATCTAGCGGGTTTCACAATGATCTTGTAAAATGCATCATGACTAAAATAAGAGAGTGATCAAGAAAATCAATATGCATGCTGTTTTTTTACTTTATGATAATTGCACACTTGAATCTAGCGTTTAAAAAGAGAATGCAAGAGCGGTCGTTAAAGGACACTCGGAGAAGCAGCACATCAGCTCTTTATCACGAGATGAGCAAGCAAAAAAATAAATAAATCTCAAACTTGTGATAAGGCCTCCAAAGTTCTGTTTTCATCACCATTTCATCAAAACATGGAGATACGATAATGCAGGACAAACCATCTGTAACAAAACAACTGCAGGGAACTGGATGCATGTTGATGTTCTGTCATTCGGTTGCCATGGCAGCCACGTCAATTGGCATCACCACATCACTTCCTGTTTCTAAAACCTCGTGCTGTCACGAAAACCAGTTCCTGTGAGTCATTGTATGAAGCCCTTTACGAAACAATGAACATCGATCCAGTCACCTAAAAAACGATTTAATAATACACTGCAGTTTGATAAGACTGACAAAAATATTCAGATGCATGTGGAGACATGAAACGACAGGACACAGATGCTGCATTTTACTGACAATCTATTGGTCTCTTTAAGTCCAAGTATTGATTTCCATCAGTAAGTTGATCTCAGGACAGCTCTGACCACCCGAACAGTTGAACAGGTCAAAGCCTGGATAAAAAAGGGTGCTTAAAATTCCAGAGAACAGAGCCTCTTAATGAAAAGGTATCGCCTATCAGTATATCTCAGGCCTAAAAGCTTTAAAGGTAATGTTCCATGCCACAGAACCCAAGCTCTTCAAGATCCGAGAGAAGATGCATTCCTCTGCACAGCAGCTTTGACACTCGTTAAACTGAACGCGTAGCTTGAGGGAACGGGGGATATGTCAGGGTAAATTATAGTTCTAAATAAATCTAGAACATTTACAATGTTTGTGCTGAGAAGTATTCTCCTTTCCAACATGCCGTGCATGTGCACGCAGGACCACAACCCAGATTTGGGATCCGCCTTTGTGAATGCCCCTCCCTTTCCAGCCCAAAAACTTCATTTTGACAGCTTATACTTATTATTGTTATTGGTTGGAAAGATTACTAGTACATTTCCCCTGTCCATCGAGGACCAGAATGATAACCTGACTGCACAATTGTATTGTATATACATATATACTTTATATATATATATACACGTGTCAGAATGAAGCAACATCAATAAATCTACAATAGCTATAAAAGAATGCAAATTTAACAAATTTGGTCATACTGACAAAGTTATCAAGCAAACACTGTAGAAGCAGCATATCAAAACTAAACGTAGTGTCTAATAGCTAGTTTTGTGAGAATTTCCGCTGTACCTTTTCTTTCATCCATGGCTCTCAGCATCCCCTGGTAATGACCTTCTTCTGTGAAGACCACGTCACTGCCGACACTGTCGGTGGAGTACGCTCTATAACCCTGATATACAGCCATTCCTGTACTTCTGTTCTTGCTGCAAAACCACCGATCTGCTTAAACCACCTGAACTGCTTCTCTTCACCCGTCTGGTGTTTCAGAAAGCAAGAGAGAAGATCCATGCAGGCGAGTGGGTGTGTTCCAAGCCAGCTCTTTTCGCCCTCCCTTTCTCACTTTTCTTCCCCTCTGCTTCTCTTCCCCTCTCTACCTCTTCCTTCTTTTTTTACACGTCTTGCTAAATACCTGTCTCTAGGCTATAAATTTAAAGCAAGCTCTCGTTTTAGAGGGGTGGGTCTCTAATTTCGTGGTTAAAAAAGCGTGAAAGCGCACAAAAGAAAAGTTGACGGCGTTCGAGAACAATAAGAAACCCGGCACAAAATCAATATCTCATAACTCACTGTTCAAATTTTTTAGATTAGTGCTACTTCTGCTCAAAACCATAAAAGCCACACATTTCTGGCATTCTTTGACAATGGTTAACGGTTTCTCACATCTGCAAATGCCCTATAACAAGGGAAGCAGCTGCCCTAGGAATGTAACCACCGAAAATAAGTCTGAACACGGCACAAACCACCAACACGTGTCGTTAGTAATTCATCTGTCCACACTTAACGCGAAAAATCACCACAAAGTGACAAAACTGCAGCCAATCAGAACATATTTGAGGTTAACTATGTATCATTTTGGACCAATCACGCATCATTGTGGGTGGAGCCGCTCCAAGTGATTGATTAGGAACAGTCACCTAGCAACTTTTTGACGCTGTCATGGTCAAAACCTTTACATGCAATGAGCAAGCTGTTTTACTGTACAAGCTAATTCAGTAGCATGCAACGGAAATGAGTCACTGTCTAATGCACCAGGGGAAGAATCAAAACGAGGGTCTGTTTCCATCTGTTTGGGGTGGGAGGAGGGATTCGGTGCTCCACCAACCCGGGAAATCCCACTCATGAGGGAAAATGTGACTAATTTCAGGAGTCGCACAGAAAGGCTCTTGTAGTCTCAAGTAGGAGGTTCAGATTTTCAGTGTCAGGAGCCGCTGCTGTTCTTTGATTGATGTAGACAGACACAACAAAGACACTATTTCATCAAATCCTGCCAAATTCACCCTAGACAGGCAGAAATGCGGCTGAGCACAAGAGAAGCCCTGTGTGTGTGTGTGTGTGTGTGTGTGTGTGTGTGTGTGTGTGTGGTTGAAGTAAATGCATCTCCTAAAGGCAGCATTTGAAACAAGCGTGCAAGAATACAAACAGATGATGCAGAGATTCAAAGAGTCTCTCTGTGTCTCTTGCCCTAAACAACAGACCCTTTTTATCAGTGGCACAAAACGACAAGCGAGAGTGAGTAACGTGTCTCTTTGAAGCGTGTGCGTGTGAACACCGGAGACCACTGAGAGGAATCAGAGGAGTCATATTCCTGAGCGCACAGGTGTGACTGGAGCTCCCTGACCTCACAGACAATCCGTCTTTCTCTCTTGGAAAACATGGCTGGCAGATTGCAGGTAGGAAAAGAGGATTCTTTGCATTGCAGCTCTGGGCCACGGCCTGTTTGGGCTTGAGCTGGAAGACCTGCTGCTGTCCCACATCTGCCTCGGAGCTGATTATCACAGTGCTATCAAGAGCCACGAGCAGTGTTACGGCTATGCAAGGAAAATCAGATGAGATCAAACACAAATGCAGCACCATGCAATGAACGATCACGAACAGAGTCAGACCTTTTAATGAATCATTCACAAACTTCCAAGTTAACTGTCTGAATCAGTCTGATGAGGCTTTTACTGATCTGACTAAAATAAACCATCCTCATCTTACTCAGACTACATTTTATTTAAACTAGAGCCATTCGAAAGGAATTTGTCCTCGGGTTAATTCCTTAGTCCTTATGTAAGACAATATCTTTGAGGAGTAAGAACATGTGTGTGCAGGTATCAGATGTGTCTGACTTCAGGCATCACAAATTAAGTACTATTTAAGACCACCATAACAAAACAAACAGACCAGATACACATTTCATCCTCCAGCTTATGTGCGTGATGCACAGATGTATAGAGGACAAGGGCAAAGAGTGCCACATTTTGATGTTTTTACAAACGGTGCCAGATTCTGCAGACATCAGAATCTGACTTTCTCTGAAGTATCCTTAGAGCAGACAGGACGAGGATAATTTAAGCTACACATTCATTTCTATCATAACAATATCTCTGAGTAAATCAATCAGACTCTAATGCATTTGGAAAATGTGCACACTATTTCAATTAATTAAAATGTGGCAATGCCACTGAATATTTGATCACACTTTAATTCTGTTTGTGCAATCAGTCAATATACTGTATACATAATATCATAAATATCCCTAGCTGTTTTACATTGCACAGCCATTCATATTGCAAACAGGATTCATTTGTTAGCTCTTAAATAGTTTTTGTGCATTCAATGTTGTTGTAATTTTTCCTCATAAAACTGATAACGGTGATAACAAAACACACAAAGCACGCACTGACTACGAACATACGCTCAGGCAGTAATCCATATCCATCAGGCACATAAACCCACTGCTCCTTACTATAGGACAGGTTCACACAACGACCCCTCCTCTAACAGACTTGTGAGGACATGTACTAGTTTACTCTTAAACGAGGCTGAAACACTTGCAAAGATGTTCTTTTCCGCCCTGTCTCACATTCACCCAAGCATTCACTCATACACAAAAGACCCTGATGTATGAAATAGAAATAGAGTCTGGAAAGTTACAAAACTATATTTAGGTGTTGGATAGAAACAGGAATACTTTTCTAAAATTATATTAAAAAATATACTTTAAAGGGTGTGGGAAAGAATAATAAAAAAAGTATTTTTGGAAGTAAAACAGCATTGCTTTGGTTACTGGAACAGCATGAAAAGAAATAGGTTTGTAAAGCCTAACTAAATGTCTCCCTCTTGTGGTCACCATTCCAGCTGGATAGAGCAGAGCTCAGACCACTTCATCACTTTATTAAGGGCAAGGACCACGCTTCATCAATCATTCTTGCACACATGTCTTTGTATGCTGAAGCTCCTCACAGCTAGCAGCTGTCTCTAAACGTTTTCAGGCAGTCACTTAGTTTCTGTGGAAAATAAAAGCTGGCTGGTTACTAAGGCAACAGACCCAAACACACAGAAGCTGTGAGTTACGAACAACCAGTCAGTATTTTTAGAGTCATTGCGGTTTTGGTCCAGTGAGGCGCGCTTTTCCAAAGGGAGGACATGCTGAGATGCAATTTTTCTACAACAATTCGCACATGTGTTCATAGTTAGTGAAACAGCTCTATATACATGCGTGTGCATTATTTAAAGACATAGCCTACTTAGCTGTAATTTGTGTTTTTACACTTTTAATTGTTTCAACGAGAGAGAGAGAGAGTCTGTTTCGGTGTGCGCGGGTGCGCATTTATTAATATTATCTTATCTTCATTTTTACATAACTTTTTTTACATAATTATATACACATTACAGACACCTATCAAATTAAAATATCAGATATGTTTTATGAAAGCAATTAATCATTATTTCATCAAATAATTATATAATATACACATACATACCCTGCAAACATATATATATATATATATATATATATATAAATATATATGTGTGTGTGTGTGTGTGTATGCATGTATGTATACATATATAAATTATTTACACCTTTTTTTAAGATTTTTAAGTTTTGCTCCTCTGATTGGTTTAGCTTAGTATATTACTCTTACTATAGAATGGAACTATCGCTTCGAATGGGTTTCTCTCACTTGTGTGCGAAGAGTGAAAAATTAAGAAAAAAAAAAAAAAATAGAATAAAGTCCAGTGAACACAACTCTACTGCTCGTGCAGTTCAGCTGCAATATCCCACATAGCCTATTCTGAAATGAAATAATAATATTCATACAAATAATTACTACACCAGCAAATGTTAGAATGGAAGTTTAAAATGAGGTAAATTGCTTAAAATTCTGCAGATGTTATATCAAATAACACCATTTGGAAAAAAAAATGAAAATAAAAAAAATTCAAGAGCACACACAATGTTTATACCCTTGGCACTCCATAACACCCCTCTCCCTCCCCCTCTAACTAAATAACGCGCGCGCACCCGTGCCCGCCCCGCGCCCACACACACAGTTATCGCCCCCCTCGATCGAACTCCTCCTATTCGCCACGGCAAAGACCGGCGCCTCGGTACATCAGCACCTACCTGCGCAGCACATGCGGCTATACAGATGCGGTCCGACTTCACCGCAGCTCATCTCGTGAATGAAGTTCCCGCGTCCGTAAATCACGTCCAGGCTGAAGATAGCGAGACACGGCGCAGCTGCCGCGGACATGTCACCCGCGCCAGCCATGATGATCAGAGAAAGAAAAACTGTTGCGCTCTCGCTGCGGTCGAGTTTAGTTCCCCAAACTCTGTATCAGCCTCACACGTTTGGATTCATTTGTTTTGGGACTGAAAAACGAAGGGGCGTCTCACAGGGAAAGCAGTGAAAGCTTTACCTCAATACTAGCCCAACCCATCGCTGAGATGTTTGAAGCTGCGCGCACTCTGCTGCTCCAGCTCCGGGACAAACTCTTCTCCCGCACTGCCATTGAAATCTGATTCCTCCCATATGGGCTATTCGCCGCTGTTACTGATCAAGACCATGCTTTTCCTTTCTTTTTTTTTTAATTCTAAAACATTTTTAATTTATGCGTCTTTTCTCATATATTGCTTAACGCATCCTCTAACCATGTTGAAGGAGAAAAAGACACCTAATTAGAAACACATTAATGAAGTACTGAGGGCTAAACAAAATAGATTGTTTAAATGATAGCATGACAAATTATACCAAGTTTAAATATTATTTTAGCACTTTTAACCTAAAAACTCTAAATGTAAATACATAAAAAATCACTTGACTTTCTAATGTTTTTTTTTTTTTTAATCTTTTTATGGATAGGTGTAGATATAGGTGGTAATTCTAGGGGCCCCTCGCTGTACTGGGGGCCCCGTGTAGCTACGGCCCTGGCTAGAGGCATTAAAAATGATTTTGGTAGCTTTAAAAGAACGTCACAACTCCGATAAATACTGACGGAAAGACCCTCCTTAACGCCATGTTGGAATTCCAATACTGTGATATATTGTTAGGCAACAAGTGTCATGTTATAAATTTATAGCAGCAGTTAAACAGCAATTTAAGACAGTTGAGAAATATATAAAACAAAAATTATGGTTGAATCTGTTTTTAATTTGTAAAATAATTTGATCATAAATCACATTTAAAGGCAATGTGCTACAGTGGAGACAAAAACAGTAAAAAAAAAAAAATAATTATATATATAAGAAACACTGAGTAATGAATACAATGTGACAATGAAAAGGGTAATATTTAGAATTCAGAGGAACTTCAACTAATGCTGCAATGATGTTTTCAAGTAGATTTTCCAACCGAAATGTGTTTTAGCTACAGGAAGTACTGTGCTTTGATGTTCAAAAGACTTTGTGGCGGTGCAGGTTATTCAATATTTGAATAAGTATGCAAACAAAGGTGGTGTCGATACAGGTGGGACGTGTTGAGCTGGCAATGCGACCTCACATTCAATAGAAAGATGAATTCAGATTTTCACCCATCTATACTTCCAGCTCACAGCATTCACAATGCTTTTTTTTTCTTTTCTTCATAAGGGCTTACAAAAGAACCATATCTCACCAGGGAATTCTCCCTTCAAAGCCTCTGGCATCTTCACCAGAGATACTGTTTTCTTTAAATCCACTTATTGTGAAGTGGCATACAAGTACTTGACATACAAGCCAGCGAGAATTAATAATGTAATTTGTGCATAAAATGAATTCGCATATACGGGGCGGGTAACAAATCAGACTTTGACTCAAACCAAAATCCTCAGAATCACGAAGACGACAGTAAATATTGTGATGTTTGTGAGTCATGCGACATAAGAACTTCATTTGAAGGAATTCTTCACAGTTGACTCATTTAGAAAATCTGACTCACTAGCTCTGTACCACATCTGCAACACAGGAAATAGGAGCTTTTGTGGTCCTGTGTATGAAAAGCGCCACTTTTACCTCAAGTATCTGCACAGTACTATAGAGCAAAGTTGGTAATAACAAGCCAGAAACACAAGAAGCGTTCAAAAAGGAAACCTGTTGCATTGAACCTGATGTTAAATGTATCTATACAATTCCCGGATGCTTTTCACGGCTGTTTGACTGCAAGCAAAATATGGTGCTTATCTTCAGGGGAACTTATCTAAATCATCAGAGTTGATGGGTAACTGACAAATATGTGTTGAAAAATATTTGACAGCTGTTTTTGGATTTTTCTGAAGATAAGTATACTATAATACAGCAAGGTGTGGTCAATGGGAACACTACACTCGGCATCTTGAAAATGTCAGCACCCTCCTAAAGGCTTACTTAGTACAAAAAAACCATTGAGACGCTGAATGTAATAAAATACGCCTCCACGGTCACAAAGTACATGCTTGCCTACTTTAAATCTTAAAATCACCTCTTCAAATGATGTTTCAACCACATAAAGTTATATACCTGGTTACACATACTTTTAAGTACAACTTCTGCAAAATGGTAAAATCATGGCTGTTTCTGAAGCCCTTGGGGAACAAAGAAACTTTGCACGTTTTTATCTCTTTAAAATTTAATTCAATAAAGAAAACATAAAACGTATTCTAAATGGAAAAACCAACTATAAATATAATAATTTAGTAACTGGACTGGATCACATGAGCACACGTGTTTGAAGCTCATAGTCGAGATCTTCATGTAACCCGCTGGTATGAGTGCGGCTGTTTTGCTCGTATCCAGGATACACACATCACTCACAGAAAGTAAACTGTGGTGGCATCATGTGCTCTGCAGAGGAAGAGCGTTCTTAATTTAAACTGGCAATGGTGAACTCCCAACATAACCATCCTTAAACTTGCCACAGCCAGCTGACATTCAAATGCAACCTTACACAACTACCCTTTACTACGGCCGGTGCATGGGGCACGGAGCATGCTCAATTATTCTATTTGTGCACTGCAACTGAACGACCTTCGGCGATCAAAGAGACCACAGCCGACCTAGATTCAACTGGCACACGACTGAGTCTCTTAAAACTGACAACCTTTTGTGTAATCCTTATCACCTGCTTCTGAAGTGAAGAGCAACCGCTGACACAGTCACCACAATTCACCTCATAAAACCCCTTCTGAGTACACCCAGTACATATCGTGGAGTGCACACAGCCTTGAAGTCGGTAAGGCTGAGTTTATTTTGCAATTAAAAACAGGAATATTGCAACTATTTATTTATAAAGAGTTTAAAATGTAACTTATTTCTGTGATAAAATATACATTATAGAAAGAAAACAACTGATAAGATTGTGTATTTTCATCAAGGAACATCTAAAACTAAAACTGCATAACACAAAAAAACTGGAGTTTCAGGTTCATCTCTTTAAAATGAGACCACAGGAACATGCAAGATAACGAGCGCTGCCCAGGTGTCTCAATGCAACGCAACCTGTCCTCCAGCACAACAGCCCTCATTTACCAGTCAAACGAGCCCTGAGTACATATCTAACGCCCAACAACCACACCCAGTCCCGATGGACAGCAGAACAATTGTCAATTATGCTGAAAATGCGCCATCAGAGAACGACTGATCTGTCTTACATTCGCAAAATTATAACATGCATTTGTTACTCCACTTGTATCGATATAATTTAAAACAATCACTTATGCATATAAATGCAGTGTTCGTATACGCTTTTTGCTCCATCTCTTGATGAAGGATTAAATTTGTTTCCTTTGCTGAACAAAAACAGGGAGGGACTTCAAAAACGCTGCCAATGAAAACAGCTCACCGTCAAAAGCAAGGTCGTCTGGGAAGGTTTTGCTCCTGATAACTCGAGAACAATTCGTTATAATGCAAATGACGTGCCATTCAGCAACACAAATTAACACACAATGTGTAAATAATGGCTTATAAATAAGTCAATAGTTACAGAAGCGTCCCATTTGACGTGACTGTATCCAAGAACACGCCTCTTGACACCGGTCACCTTTCCACACCTCTATCTATTTAAATAGACTGCCAGATAAAGGGCAGGTTTGAAGGTTAGGTTAAGGGTGTGCACCGTCAGAAAAATGTCCCTGCAACCCTCACAGTATGATTAGATGATAACAGCTTTTCAGCATGTCTTACAGTACAACGCCTTGGGCTAAGCCTGCAAGGACAACTGAAACCAGGTGGCTTTCTTCCACACACTAAGAATAACAATTTACATTCTCCACATACCAGTAAGACTCTCCTGAACATGAGGAAAAACTCTGCACATCATTTGCAACTTGTAGTGAGACACTGACATTCATAAAAATAATACTAATTACGTCAAGTAAAAGGTGCTCGAAACCACAGAACACAATACGGGTTTTACTACAAACGCCTGCCAGAATTGTAAAACCCAGACTTCAAATGAGTGAGCTTTATGCCACAGGCAACGGTGTGCATCTGCAACCCATCAGAAGTCACAACGTCATCACGCACTGTCCAGAAGGTAAAGGGTTAACCCCGCAGTTTCAACACAACGAAAAAAAAAGAGAGAGAGAGGGAGGGAAATTGAGGGTGTGCTGCACATGTGTGCAGAGAGAGCAACAGCGCGCTGGATGAAAGCTGTCCGATACGATCACAACACCGATACCAGACTTCTTCTAGCTTTAAGTGCATGAATTTGTTTCTTCTTACCTTCGCTGACTTGCCTTCGCTGCATCCATTTCCACACGGCTATTAAGGTTGCCACATGCCCCAAAACCACCAGGGTTGGGAACACGGTTCCAGGAGGATTTGCCGGCATCGGGCCTGGGATACAGTTTGTGAGCTCCGCTCACCGGAGCAAGCCTTGAGGTGAAAGGTGAGGGAGAGGAGGGGGGAGGAGGCTTGGGGGGCTTTAAATGTACCCAGCAGAATACTTTCTCCAACTACGAGCGCTCTAAACGACAGCTGCCCCCCTCCCTTTTTTATTTTTTCTCCCCGTCTCTCTCTCTCTCTCTCGGTCCGTGACTCAGAGCGCTGGTAAAGAGCGTTTGAGCTTCCTCCACCTCCCGCCCTCCTTTCACAACCTCTCTCGCCTTGACCAATCGCTCAGTTCCTGGGTACTTTTAGTTTTTGTGCTCCGCTGAAGCATGCTCGCTCACTCCGGTTCGTTCTCTGCAGGCTTACGATTCAGAAGAGATCATGTTTCAACACGGCAACTACAGTTCTCCTCTTATAATCCATTGTTGGAGCTTTTTTCTCGTCTACTCAGGCTCGAGTCTCCGTCTCAAGTTAATAATACATGAGTGAGGTTTGTTTTTGGGAGTGCGCACACACGTTCATTTGCCCTCTGCGCCTGATAACAGTCTGTATCTACCATACTATTACATAACATCTCGTTCCAAGGTTTTTTGGTCTGCAAAATGAATGCTGGAATACTGGATTATATCTAGTTTAGTGTAAATTTATAACTGTACATGACACATACATTAGTACGATTTTCTTGTACTTTGATTCATTATGTAACTGCACTGTACTTCCAGCAGAAAATGACTTCCATATGTTTTCCAGCTTTGGCCACATGCTGTAACTTTCCAGACGCCCCCTGCAATTAAAGGGCTCCCCATGCATGATCTTTCGTTTCTAAACAGTGGGAAATCAACAAAACGCCAAGCTGACTGAACAGATGCACTAGACGTCCTGCCATTATTGCTGAACAAACAAAGCTATTATTAAGGACTGAAAACATGAGAACACGCAGAACCTACAGCACAATTATTAGCAAATTAGTATTTCTGCAAGTGCTGTGCTTAAGGACATTATTCCAGAGTGTTTGTTTCCAAACACACTGCTCATGGCACACCCAAAGTCATAAAACACACACACACACAGCATAATCACATTAAAGTAATGACATTATTCTGAAACTCTGTACAGCTCTTTTAAAACAGAAACAATGACCATCTTGATGATTCTTCAACAAGGAGCAGGGAGGGAAAGTTAAAGACGCTGCAAATAGAGCCAGTGACACATTAAACGGGACTCATGCTATGCATAGACGAGACGACGAAAGAGTTTAAAAGTAGAAGAGAATCCAGGTCAGGAATGTAGCTATGCAACAACCCTAAGATGCGATCACTCGCTGGTTGTAAAAAGTTACACGCCAACACACACAGCCTACCAGGAATCATCATCCAAGTTACTTAGAATAAAATTGTGGCAGGTGAGATAGATAGACATGCAGGCAGAAACGCACCCTATGCAATGCTAATCTGGAAACTGCTGATGGATAGAACCAAAATGGCGTCCTCTACAGGCCACACCCTGACCTCACTTCCTTTTCCTTTTCACCTGCCATCTATTTCTTTTGCACAAGGTGAGATATTCAGTAGAGATGGAGCAGCTCACAAGCAGAAGTGAATAAAAAAAACAGGATACACGGAAACTTTTAAAACTTTTAAAATACAATTGCTGTTAGGGATAGAAAATTACATTTCACCAAAGTCCCCCAAAACAAGGGTCAGATTCAATGCTCATACAGTTACAAAATATATATATTGCCAATATC
>JAUMHQ010000082.1:14851621-14870778 GCA_032361165.1 Enteromius paludinosus
AAAAACTTTAGTATCAACCTACCATCGGGTCGAGATCGGCAGCAACAGCAGCAGAGATTCATGTCGAACAAAATTGGCCCTTCTATCGTTCTCAAGCAAAACACTGACACCAACTGCTAATGTAGCACATCTGACCTCAAGACATTGTATGCTGATCAAATCCAGAGGGGCGTACGGCAGTCAGAAGCGGGAAAAAAAGAGAAAAACATGGAAGGAAACAGGGAGGGAGAGTAAGAAAGAAAAAAAAAAGAGAGAGAGAAAGGATAGCGGGTTTTATTCGATCCAAATGTTTTCCATTGTGGAAACATCTCTGGAACGGTGGTAAAGTTCATTACACACTTAACTGTATAAACATAGCAAACAAACTTATTTTCGTACTTTTTTGAGAAGTATGTGGAAGAATGACTAGGGTGCAAACCCGCATATATAACAAAGATCTCATTGTGTAATGCCTCTGAAGTCATAAAGCAGTGGGCCGTCCCTAAAACTGCTAGAATTAGAAAATAAATGGGAACCTCAAGTACAGGGTTTGCAAATCTGGACTGCAATTCAAGTCTGCTGGGGTTTGAGAAATAGATTTTAGCAGTACATCCATCTTGGCTTCAAAATCTCAAGGGAGTAGTGGGTGTACCAATAATATTAGCCTTGAGAATAAAAGGAAAATATGGTGACTTATTGGACTTTTCACTAGATACTAACCAATTAGGTAACTCCGGGTTTGCCCCTTGAGAAAAAAACCCATTAGCAAGCAGATATAAACTAACTGACATTTGTTTAGCTCAAAACATAAATACTCACAATCAAATAATGCATAATTAAATACCACTGATCAAGTTTCATAAACAAAAAAAAAAGTGTGTTTATTTGAGTGTCCCTTTAAATATGCAAATCAAATGTTGCCTACCTTGGCCCTTTTGGATCAAATGCTCCATGTAGGATCTACCATCATCAATCTCCATTATAGCTTGTTTAAAGCAGTTTACTAAACTCAACTCACTTAGAGGAGGACAGCGCTTCCCTTTCAGTCTCTCTTACCCCGTTTGTCTTTATTTCACTCAGCAGCCCGCGCTAAAGCTGGAAATACAGTTTTTGGTCAGATTGAGGCTACAGAAGCAGGCATGTTTCTCTGCCCATTTCAAAAGGAGAGAGAGGGAAAAAATGAATGGATGTTAATTGGTCTCAGATCTCCTGTGTCATTTATCTGCCTGGGAAAGGAAACTTCTGGAGCAAAGGATGAATGGTTTGTTTTAATATAGTGCACTGCCCCAGCTGTAAGGTCCCATGATCGTTTATGAATTAAAGGGTTTACGTTTGAAGTTTTTTGTGGATATATTTAAAACAGGAGGGGGCAGTATAGAGTCGAGCAGATGTGAGAGGGGCGTAGTCTGCATCCTGTGCCATGACCTGTGACCTCTATGTGCTAAAGATACCAAGATACCAAAATTCTTTGAAAACATTTCAAAGACAAGCACATATAAAAGAAATAAAGTCTTAACTGCAGGAATATGCATGGCATATAATTCAATTTTGTCCTCTTTTTTTTCAAATAAGGATTGATTTACTATTTATCCTCTTAAACGCAAAAGTTTCCCTAGCTCTCCCTTAGACTTTAGAGAGCCCACAGCACATATCACTTTCAAATAGCTCTGTGGGCGCCTGTCCTTCTGGCCTCATAAATAGTCTGTCTAAGAGCGGCATGACGATTCCAGCTGCCATTTCGCTTCAATTATGGTGTTATTGATTTGCAACAGGCTCTTTTGTGTTTTTCCAAAAATGCACCAAACAGCTCCTTCATTCTCGAACTATAATTTAATAACAGCCCACAAACAGCACAATCATAATGAGAAAAAATCCAGCTAAAACGGTTTACTAAGAAACTTTTTGCAACTCCTGAGTCATTATAAGGTTTACTAAAATCAAAGTGCATGAGGAAAGGAAGAAAGATGGCGAGAAAGCATGATAAGCACCTCCACACGGGGGTCTCTGCTGCCTTTTCTGCAAAGCTCTGAAGGTCAGACACGGACAGAACATTTCTGAGACACTCTTTCCATATTAGGCCCATCTGATTTCTTCAAATGCTTACAGTAAATAACGTCTGGAAAGGGATTTTGAAGTATTACTGTCATCTGAACACATCTAGTCTCATGTATTTGAGTTTCTGCCGTAAGAGATACTTGGTATGCCTTTAATATGCAACAAAACTGGTTACTCATCATTCGGTTCCTCAGAATAATAAAGCCCGAGGCACATATAGTAAAAGCATGAATGAAAGGGAGGGTTCTTCACCTGAACTGCAGTGCTAATGCAATTCAACCTGTTTATCATATCATTCCTTAAACTTGAACAAGAAAGTATGTGTAGTAGACTGTAGTACACGTGGCAGAGTTCACTTGATCAGAGTTTAGAAAAAAGAATAAGGACGCAGAGTCCAGCACAAATCCTCACAAGGGGGCAAAATTCTTCAGTTATATAGTTTTTAAAAAGAAATGTACCAACAAATGATCTAAATAGCTGTTTTACATTGTGTGGAATATTTCTGAGGAGACAAATCCTGTTTAACAGACAGGAAAATGTATTTATGAATGTCACACCCACTAAAAATTCAATATTTCCTTATTATATTACTGAAAACAGCACTGCAACAGCATCCCCTCGTCTCGCCAAAACACAGATCAACTATAAATATGTTGGACTATAACAGCTTTGTGCTTTAAACTTTTTCAATTTGTTCAGTTAAAAAGTATTTAAATGATAATGTTATATTTCAATTATTTATAAAATTTAACCTATTATATTTCAGGAGATATGTTGAACAGGAAGGCAAGATCCATAAATCAACATCATATGCTTTATTTACAGTAATAGGTCATTTAAATATAAGCATGCGCCTGGAATAGAAGATGTTAATTACAGCTCCTTGTGTTTCAGAATGGATGATTAAACCTAATGAAAGGCAAATGGTGTCAGTGCTGAAAGGACGTTTTTTGCTTCATCTCCCTTTAGTCGTCGCTATGATGCCTTCATACACAATCATAATGCTAATGGAAAATAGAGCTTTAGTGTTAATCTCTCAAAGGAAGATTTAGACAATGGTGCCTATGTGTGCAGCATCTGGTGATGTATATGAGGCCTAACTCCAAATGTGTGGAAAGAAACATGGGATCGACCACAAAAAAAAAAAAAAAAAAAGTTTATGGAAAAATGACATCAAGCTCTCTTGGACTCGAGTTGGAGTGTCTGTTTCATGTCACACATTTAATACTTTGAATAATGCATCTGTGTAAGTGCTATATATCAAAAACTGTATATTTGCATTAAGGGGTCATAAAAGCTGCCCTCTGGAGTTTAATGCTGGTTATATTTTTAATACTTTTAAATGCAAATTAAATAAAGGAATCACTGACATATCCAAATTAAATGAATCACCAGAGTATGACAGCAGTACATTTTCAAGACACTCTTTCCTGATTTCAAACACAATTTTGAAATTGTCTGAGACACATCTTGACATCTGCATCTCATAAATCTGTACTCCAGCGGCTCCAAACGTTCCTATTTATCTGCTGCAGCTTCATTGACAGAGAACGAATTATCAGTCACCCCTAAAATCTTACACAAGGTTTATTCATGCAATCTGTCTTCCATTTAAATCAAAGTTTCGAGAATTCAAGTTTCACAATCTGTTCAAAATTTCAGATATTTGCAGCACACACCCTGATAAAAAAAACAACATATGTTGAGTTATGGATTCAGATAAACATCTAAGCTATCAAGACTATAATAGTTGACCACCTTAACTTGCTGCAACAATAACTTAACTTAATAACTTAAGGGGTCATATGATGTTGCTAAAAAAAAAACATTATTTTGTCTATTTTATGTAATCCAATGCAGGTTAATGTGCATTGTTTTCCACATGCTGTACATTATTGTTTCTCCTCTAAGCCCCGCCTCCTGAAACGGGTAATTTTGTACAAAGCTCATCATTTAAAATAAGCGAGGTGTGCTCTGATTGGTCATTGGAACAGTGTTGGAAACACAACTTAACACTGATTTCTCGTCGTGTCTCTTTTAGAAGCACTTTCACAACGACACACAGCGTCTCCAGAACATGGCGCCCGCAGCAACACTACAGACAGAATAATAGCTCCGCCTTTTTTCTTTCTGGAAACATTTGAACGTTGTTATGATAACACGCCCCCATTTTGTGAAGTAGAAAAACTGGAGGCGTGTTTAAATGAGTCATTTGAGGGGGTGTGGTCAATTCATAAATTTTATAAAGAATATCTCTTTGGTTTTGAAACTTCTGCTGTCTACAAACGTCTGACAGACATCTTTCAGATGTCAATTTTACATACATTCTAAATCAAACATCTTAAAGGCATCTAATAGACGAGTATTTGACATCTAAAAGGAGACGTCCAATAGACGTATTGCAGACAAGCAAACAATCTAAATAATATGTCTAGTAGATGTAAATGTAGACGTCCCCAAGATGAATGTGTGCTATCAGGGTGGTGACTTCTGAAATGACATTTTTGCTGGTTAAAGATTAAAAATGGTTGATAATTGATTTCTCTTGAGAAAGAGGGAAAACTAAGATTTAGCAAGTGAAAACAGTCAAGAAGCCAAGCCACAAGTAGTGCGCAAGTCCATCTGTAAGTCATTGCCTGACGCTGAAACTGATTTAGGGTGAAGCTGGGTAACCAAAACCTTGTGTAGTCTGAAGCCCCCCGAAGAGAAGGAGCTTAAATCACGCTGATCTGCAAAGCCTCAACCGTGCGTATCTCATCAATCAACAACAGCATAAAACAATTAAGACACTCTCAATACAAATAACTGAGCAGCATTTTGCTGCAGTGCACACTTATAGAGATGCTGCCCGTCATTTCAGACCTCACACTCATTTGAGCATCTCTCGGACAGTAGCTGTGCCATGGAGTTACTATCACACAGAAGAAGCATTGAAGAAGGCAGTTCATAAAACAAACTGTATGGAAGGAGCTCATTGAAAGCCTCTGGCAGACAAAGTGTTCCTAAAACTCCAGTTTCCCTTCGCAACTGGCGCTTCTCACGCATTCCAGGGCTTGGTTTACGGGGTGGAATTTATTGCACATGGTTGTTCTCCAAACCATTCAACACACCCCTGCACTCTGACATTATAGGGGAAAGGAAAAGAGCATAAACTTGGGACAATGAGCATGTGAACACACACACACACACACACACACACACACACAAAAAACACATTCACATCTACCAACTTTTGATGAAACAAAGTACTATACTGCAAAACTCGGACTCACTGTCTACTGCTTGCACAATCTTGCAAAGATGCACATATTTTGTTGTGTAGCTGTGTAAGAAGACCCACAGGCCATAACAGCCAAAGGGGAACACAAAACACTTAACGTATTGAGTGATGCAAAAGCAAACTGATTTACAGGCTCACACTTACAAGCAAAACAAGCATATTTTATTAATTATACGCTACTTCATACACCCAACCGTCTAGCAATTATCCAAAGACAGGTGTTCCTGTTCCCAATGTGTTTACTCTACAGTGTTTTATTTATCTAACCGCTTTACAGAACATACATAATATATCCAAAACACAGAAACGGTATGGCATAAAAACATGTTTATCATATCAACACCCATTGCAGATTGATATATTTTGCTCATTCTAAATTAAGCACTTCTCAAAAGTTACTTTATCAACACGCCTAATTACTAAAAATCATATCTGTCTGTGTCAAATATGGTTTAGCCTTGGTTTTCTATTGAAACATTAGTTACATGAATCTCTTTTCATGTTTATTTACTAGTTGAATTACAAACATGCATCTTTGCTAGCAACCCTAACTTAATTTATTAATTTCAAAATGAAATTTGAAAATGAAGAGTGTGATGTTGGTGATGGGAACCTAATATAATCTAAGCAGGAGCAGGAAGAGATCCAGAAGAGGATGCAGGAAGGTCTACTGAATGACTAATCAGCCCAATGTCCTCATGTGATGGGCGCAATTTGGCCTCGGACGTTGAGCGAGTGAGTCAGCGCTCTGCTGGGTGTGGTCAATAACGATCAACTGTCACCATAGCAACCTTACATGACTCATTCAGACAACGAGCAACCACTGAAGGTGTCCAAAACAGCAGGCATAGCCAAAAGTGGCATGGTCAATAGCAACACTGAAAAACAAACCGGCACCGACTTTTTCCTGGAGCAGGCGCTTCACTGTCTCAAGACGTAATGTTATACCTTATTCCCCCCCGAGTTCACCTAAAAATAAAACAGAATTTAAAAAAATAGGATCTAAATGATGACCTATAATAAAGTCAGCAGTTTCCAAGCTTTACTTTTCTTCCAATTTATACTTTCTCTCTCTAGATTTCCTGGTCATTTAATTTAAATATTATAGTGTGGCATTACTGAGTCATGGTTTATTACACCATTTAGCTATAACTGGTTAAAATCACGTATTTTAAGCAATTCAACAGGGTAGTTCAGCAGTAGTGATGAACGATGTTGTAATTCTTTCTGCACTATTTGTGCTACGGACATGAATCATACAGCATCTTCAGTAGAGATGCAGTTTTCTAAGAAATCAGATGACTTGTGAAAAAAAACAATCCCACAGAGTTATATTAGAGGGCATGTCTGGCTAATAAAAACCACAAAGCAACCTAGCAACACCACCCAAACTAAATTTGTGACGTTGCTTCCTAAACACATGTCATCTAACCTAGTTTGCACCCTAGATTTAGAACCAATACTGTAGTCAAGCATAGCATTTCATTTAGTAATTTTAACACCTTGCAGGACATCTGTGATATGAATGAGGGAAAGTTCAACAGTTTCACAGCATTACAGGTGCCAGTATGAACAACTGTATTATGTTACCACATTACTAAGGCTAGAGATATCTTTAATAAAACCTGACACCCCTGACACAAACCTAAGTGCAGGAACTTCAAGTAGCTATGAATGAAACGAACACTGATGTAAAATCCAGAAACAGCACGATATGTGCCCTCTGGCAGTAACATTACTCAGAACATTTGGTAACTTGGGTGAGATTCTTGAGGGAAGTGCTTCGCCAAAAGGCCTATTTACTTCCCCATACGTTACCAACACACACAAACTTGGAGGCATGTGATCGGATTTCATAGCAGCATGTAAAGCCATTTGGGAAAGTAGAATCAGAAATACTATTTACATGATATTTGTGACTTTGCACAACACTCTGAAGCCCTTACGAAGCATCAAAAGAGTGCTTTAATTAGATACGGGGATAACAGTTAAAATCACGGCTGCTGGTTCACAGAGGATCCTGGCTGAGTCAGATCCTGATCCTCAGCCGCCCAGTCTCACGAGGACTTCTCTGAACTATTCTGTGGTTCCAGACCCGGCTTGGCACTGCCACAGAGCCCTCGGCTTAGTAATTCAACTACCAATTGAGCTGAATGTCAGTTATATAACAAAATGAGGAGGAATTAAAAGCATATGTCCAGGAAAAGTCTAACATTTCCAGACGAAGTGTGCAAAGGAGTTTTTTGATTTTCTTTTTACGAAGAACAGGCTTCAGGCAGACCGACTAATTTGTTTGGCTTTCTTATAAACCTGATTTCTTTTGTCAACATATCCTGTCAGACGCAAGTTTGTTTTAAAAGTGACATTGATAATGATGCTAAAGATTTCGGTTTCGAATAAATTTGTCTCTTTGGAATTTTATATTTATTAAAGAAAGTCACTGTTTCCATAAAAATATTAATAAATATTAAAAAATATTAATAAAATATTAAAAACTGAATAAGAAATGTTTCTTGAACACCAAATCAGGATATAAAAATTATTTTTGAAGGATCATGAGACTGAGTCAATTTTACCATCACAGGAATAAATTATATTTTAAAGTATATTAATTTTATTATATTATAGATTAATTAATATAATGTATTTTCTTTCATCAAATGTAGCTTTTGTGAACATTAACATTAAAATAAATATGTTTTTGTATTTTTAATAATGAATAAACATCCTTAATTTGGCCCACAAAATCTGTACTATCATGGTTATATTTTAATATATACATAAACGCTTTCTAAGACTAGATTTTCTAGACAAGAAACAATTACTGTCGTGTTTTTGGGGAAAAAAACAAGCTAAAATTAAGTGGCTTTTTAATTTTTCTGTTTGAAATCATTTCAAATCATCATTTTGGCTGGAAACAAGACGAAAAATCTAGTCTTGGAAAGCATTTTTTTAGCAGTGATGGTACTAAATGATTACCAAGTTTATGTAGCACAAGATTTACATCCTGGGTACGTACTTTATAAACCATACTTAATGGTTTTAAGTCACATGACTCAAAAAGTTACCCCTATTTTTCTCATAACACTCCCTGTGAGAGAGCTAAACCAACATCATTCCAGATGAGCAGATGTTTGATGCCAAATGTCTTGTTGTCGAAAGTATTGGCTCTTGTTAAACATTCCCTTCCTTATCAGAGACAGACAAGCTTCCCACACCTAGAGCTCAGAGAGAAACTGCAACTTACCTGAAACACAAGAAAAAAAAGAAAAAAACAGCATTTATATCTCACACACTTGCAGCCTCAAAGACTGAACGCTCCCCACCCTCAAAATAGTTCTTAGGTGTTAGCCCGAGTGCTGACGTATAAACTGACGTCTGTTTTTAGAGGAAAAGTTGTTAAAGACATCAGACAGGACCTGGCCCCTCCAATGCGCTAGCTATTAAACACAGGCAGGGAAGAGACAAAAAGAAAATCAAACTCAGGAAACAGCAGCCATGGCACGGAAGGTTCCCTTGCAGGATGGTAGTTCACTTTACAACTTTAACCCTCGATGAGACGCAATAAACCCCCTACTGGGCCACAGCTGCACCCTCATAATGAACATTCAGAGCAGGAGCTCCACGTTATTATCTTTGTGTGAGCACCACCTCCTGGACACTGCAGGTATGAGATCACAATGATTTAGTCATCACAGCTATCTCAATCGGAAGCAATTTGAAGCAAGCTGACGATATACTATCAGACTGTATGGGCTAGGATCAGCAGAATCATCTTTTAATACTGAAGAGATGCTGAAAGAGGCCTCCATCACAAGGCTGCCTCTCCAAACACTCCTTCAGTGACAGTGCTCGTGTTGTAGTTTTATCGTTAATTTAATAACATTTTAAAAAAGGACTCTCATTGATTCAAATGATTCAGAATTATTCAAACTAGATCAAAACTTCCTTCAGACCTACAATGATTTATGTACTGCTCCTTAGCTTTTCAGTGACTTAGTTTGAACTTTCTCTGATGTCTATATATTCCCTAAGCACAGTCTCCTACCTAAAGGAGAGTAAACTGCAGACATGCAGCTGCAGAATAAATCAATATTTGCATCCCCTGATCAGGATCAGAGCTTTCCACAATAAATCACACGCCCATTAACCACAACATGATCAGTATCAATAGCATCTAGTTCCTCATCCGAGGTTTGTGATCTGTGATACACACAGCAGCCCAGATAATATCCATTTACACTGTAGATAGTGCGTTGATATTTTTGAATTCAGGTTTTGTTTCAGGTCATGATTATTAATCAGGATAATATAGTTCAAAATTAAGGTTTAACATATGCCCCTGAGACTCATATTGAAAAAAAAAATTTTTAATTATGTATTTTTTTCATGTTATTACATTGTTTTGAGCATATAAGAAAAAAAACTGAAAAAATATTTTATTTATATTTTATTCTATGTCCTCTGTCACTAGGACTCAGATTTTCTAAAAAATTTAAATGGCACGAATAGACACCAAAAAAAATTATGTTTTAGTATTTTTTATGCCAAACTTTAGGCCAAAAAAGGCTGATTCTCAATTTATTTTAATGAGTGTGTAAACATCTCCCTGAACTGGTTTTAACATTAAACACGGTGTATCTATACGCTGTAAGCAATCTACATATGAATGTGTTGCTGTTAGGACAGTATTTGTCATAATGGGAGTAACTATTGGCCAGATTTTCCATACAAATATTAACAACTTATCTTCCTGTTCAATGGTTATGTCTGATACAATGCACTATAAACATGCTTTTAGTCCTGGTGTCCTCTACAGTGGACATAGCAGGAAGTCATATTTGGATTGAAATGTAAAATTTATATTTAAATGGCAATTACAAAATATAATCATATTTCCATAAATATGTACAATTTGTGACTAAATTAATTTTAGACATCTTTAAAGAGCTAGGAGAAGGTGTGGTCACGGTGAAACCTCCGAACATTTGGTGTCTCTGGGTGTCTTTACAGGACATGTGAGGTTATAATATAATATCCACTACAACTCCAAAGCGGGGTTTCAGGAGGATATAAAAGTGAAACAACAAAATAACCAAGGAAGGAAACCAGAAGAGCAGCATCTAACACCACGTTCTGCTTAAAAGCAGATACACTTCCATTGTTCAGCAAAAATAGTGGGAAAAAAAGGATAGAATTCCTGAATGCCTAGGAGTGGTGATTGTCCTTGCCTGGCCCGTACAAACACACAACATCCTGAAAGTATTAACTGCACACACATGTGACCCCAAAAATGTATCTATTCGCAAAGCAAGCATTATTAAAAGTGCTTTGATGAAGACACATGTTTGTATGCATGTGAAAAGGTGACAGCTAAGACAATAAACAAACGCCATTTCTGAAGAGATGAAGCCAGAATTTACGAGCCCTACACGTCCATTCAACCTGTTAACTCTTTGTGTAACTGACGGCGTGTCATTTGATCTCCAGGTTCAACCAGATTCCTGCACCCCACGTGTTGTCTCTATGGTGCAGCAGTGAAAGAAAACCATTTAGCAGACATAAAGAGGTTTTCCGAAACAAAAAAGAAAGTAGAAGGCCAAAAGCTGATTAAGAGGGAATCTGGGTCTGGATCCAGTGCAGCATTAATCTGAGGCAAACCAGGGGGAAACAGCAGCGTTTGACTGGTCACTGAACACACTGAAAACAGCATGAGCTACAAAATATGAGTGAAAATCTCATTTTTAACATCAGCACCGGGCTAGTAAGCTGCTTTGGGTAAAAATAGCCCAGATTTCTACTTGCAAAAATGAGATGTTAATATATTCAGTGTCACGTGATCCTTTAAAAATCATTCTAATAAACTGATCTGATGCAGAAGAAATTTCTCATCAATGTTGAAATTTCTGTTGCTTAATATTAACGTTTGTGTTTAAGAATTTACTTGAAAGAGAAATCTTTTGTCACATTAAAAATGTCTCTACTGTCACTTTTGATCAATTTAATGCATTAGTGCTGAATAAAACTATTCAAGTCTTTTGTTTAAACGGTAGTGCAAATCCCAAGCAGTCCTTCAAGCAGCCTCCACTTCCATTGATATTCCTGACAGGTAGATCACACCCAACTCTGCTTTAAGTCTGCCAAGAGTGTGTCCAGCAGAAAGTGACCCCTCTGTGAAGTGGCCAAGTACAGGGCTGGATGCTGTCAGGCATATTAACTAGGACTGTTTGATGGGGTTTGCCTTTGTCTGCTCTAACAATTGAGAAAACATTCACTCTGGTCACAACAGCTGAAGGCTATCTGGACACTTAGCAGCTCTATTGAAACACACTCGAGACACAGCAAGTGATTCATCAGAATAGACACATTTAGATCACAAATTACTCTGCTTTGGACTGAGTTCTCTCTTCAGATAGTAGGAGAGAAACTAACGAAAAGGAATGTGAACTATAGCAACAAATAAACCGCAATAGCTGCCGCTTTTTGCAGTTAAGAGGAGTAGTTTGACATATTTCTACATAAATGTTATAATATTCACATCCAAAAAAAAACAACTTTCCTTAAAGTCCTTTTTTTAAAATAAGTTCCAGCTTTGTTTGTTATGGACTTATTATAGTCAATAATGCTTATATAGTCTGAAATGTGGCCATTCACAATAAGATAATAAACAAGAAATGAGTCAGATACTATTATTATAAAATAAATGAATAAATAATTAAAACAAAACAAAACAAAATAAATACAAAACAAAACAAAAAACAAAAAACAACAAAACAACATATAAAATATAAAAAATAAAATAATAAAATAAAATAAAATAAAATAAAATAAAATAAAACAAAACAAAACAAAACAAAACAAAACAAAACACAAAACAAAACAATATATAAAATATAAAAAACAAAATAATAAAATATAATAAAATAAAACAAAACAAAACAATATATAAAATATAAAAAATAAAATAATAAAATATAATAAAATAAAATAAAATATAAAATTAATTAAATAAATTAAATTAAATTAAATTAAATTAAATTAAAATATAAAATATAAAAAATAAATAAATGAATTAATAAAATAAAATTAATTTATTAATTAAAGGACAAGTGATATTTCCATTAGACTAGCTCAAACACTCTACAAAGCTAGAGTAGTTTTGTGCACAATAGAAATAGAAAAAATAGAAATAAATGCATTGCAAGAAAAATAAATTTCTTTCAAATGACCAACTTACAAATAAAAACCATACAAATATAATATATAAGTATAAGTACAAATATAAATCAAAGCAAACATAGTAGATTATACTCTATTCAAGCGTTTGGCATGTAGTTGACAGGTTTAGCATGGTTCTGTTATTGAGTTATGACTCATTATGACTGGCATTTTCAGTCCATATCTTCCCCAAATCATCAATTTTTACTAAGCCAGTGACAAACCACACAAGCTTATGCTAATGTTTTGACTCGAGCAGACTCCAAATGTAGTTCTGACAGTACTTTAAACCACACGACCGAGCAACAGTTCAACAAAACATTCAAAAACAATGAAAATCAATCAAATCTGTTTCACTCTCAAAGCCAGTAACCCAGCACCACGAGAGGCCTAATCCCCGGGTATTTAGAGGACAGACCCTTGAATATCAGCGTTTTCAGCCCAACCTGAGGAAGACCCAAGATGCCTCAACTACAAAACCATCACAGCAATTCCATATAACTCCGTGTATACTGTCCAGAGAAATGTGAATGCCTATATACTCTTTCAAACTTACCCTGCATCAATTAATATTGAATTACACACAACTACCCAATCAAACGCTCAGAGCTGTGTGTAATGGCATCAAACTTCCTGGATCTCTTGCCATTACACCCGGCGTGCACCACAGGCAGCTCTATAACGGGAACGAGGGGATCCCAAGCCGCTGCGCTGCCCGTTACCGTGGTGATGCAGCAGTCAGCGCACCCAGCATGCCGCATGGCTGACGCAGAATCCTTCCCAGCGCAGTTAAAAGCAAGCAGCCGAGCTCCCGAACACAGCCGGAGTTCAAGCATGAGGGCCTCCGTACAAAAGGCCTGGCCCTTCCCTTCATGAATAACACGGCAAAGTTGAGGCAAAGAGGACACAATGGAATTCAGAACTTTGCATGCCATTCACACCCTGCTTAAAATCCAGTCCAATCCCGTTAAACGGCTCAATTCTCTGCGTTTTCGGCCAGCATTCGATAAGTACCTTTGAGAGAGGTGATCTCGTGTTGGATGGACCGGGCTGTGTCCATGTCACTGGATTCTGTCAGGCTGGCTTCCTGTGAGTGTGTGCGTGCGTGTGTGTGTGTGTGTATGCTGCGCAAGGTCAGTCCAGTAAGATTTCACCAGCCACGCTGCTGCAAGACTTCAGGATTCAGTTGTGTCCTCCTCTCGGGCTAAGTCTGCAGTGCTGCTTGCTGACCGTGTGCTTTCTCTGTTTTGATCCTCTCTCTCTCTCTCCCTCGTTCGCTCGCTCACTCCCTCTCTCACACTTGCTCATTCCCGGTTTGCAGGGAAACTGTGATGTGAAAAGCACCCCTCCCTAACTTCTTCCTCCTTCTCCCGTTTTCCTCCAGTCCATCCCATCCCCCGTGGATCCCACGGGGTGCCTGAGCCAATCAGAATGCGGGGCAGGTACAAATTGTATCTGTTGATGTGACTTTTTAAAGGTGGGAGAAAGACGCAAATCGTACAAACTACAAAAAAAGAGAAAGATTTGAAGCAGTGAAATGCAAAAGAAAGAGAATGAGAACGTACAAGTATAGAAAGCGAAATTGAGAGAAATGCACTCTGGGAGCATCTCTGTCTTCCCCTGTAATTTATCCAACCACTGATTTTTTTTAGCCTGGTGTCTTACCATGATGCTTGGAAATGCTTTCCATTAAAACTATTTACAACCTGTCAGTTTTTAGCTAAATGCAGCCACAGATTCTCTTTTATGACTCATTTAGTCTCCGTATCTCATTCAGTATGACAGCAGCCCATTGAAAACATGCTAAAACTGCACATACAAAAGCCTTTTATTTTTAGCATTTTCCAGTGCAAAATATAAACTACCAATTTTATCTATGAATACACTCCTTAGATGAATTTTTACTAGTTCTGTCAAATGATTAATCGCGATTAATGCATGCAAAATTAATGTTTACATGTTCATGTGTGTGTGTGTATACTGATATATATATATATGTAAATAAACACATGCATGTATATATTTAAGAAAAATATGTGTTTAGTTTATATTTGTATGTGTATATGCATGCATGTTTTCAAAAAAGCAAAACAAAAAAATGCTTGCGTATAGTTATCGGCTCTTGGAAGCCTGTGAAAATAAGGTCATGCAAATGATTAAATCATTGATTATCTGATCAATCAGTCTATTACTCATTTATATAATGCATGAGGCTCTTGTAAAGCTATGTAAATGTGAGAACGACGCTCATTAACCGCATGATGATGCATGTGCGTCAGCTCAAAATGAAGGTGTGATATTAAAATCACTGTTGACATGTAAACACATACACAAACAGATGAGCTGAGTGCTGAGAGCGAGAAACCTTTCCAAACGTTACGTGACAAGGTCCCTAAGATAATCAACAACAAGCTCATTAGCATGCTCTATTTTTCATAATGAATGAATAAAGCAACGGAAGAGCCTCACAGGCATAACTCAGCACATCTACAGTGACTCAGCAAGGAACGTGCTTCCTGCGATTAATACATCTGCAAGGAAAAGTCTGCTTCTATAGCTGTGCAGCCAAAAAACAGAGGCACAATGACATCAGCAGATCACCTAATCTTCTTTGCTAAAGCATTATTTGATTTTGTCATCCGACTGTGTTGTTGGAATAACTGATGTGTGTGCACAAAATCAAAGCCAGGACACAGACTCTTCTCGGAGCTAAAACACACACAAACAGAGAAAAGCCCCACAGAGACTAGATGACACAGCGTTTTGAGAGCAGCCAGGCTGGCCTACTGCTGCGGAGCCGCTCTCTCTCTCTCTCTCTGACACACTCCCGTTATTCTATCTCAGTCTGTTCTCAGTGTCCTTTTTTTTCTCTACCTCTGTTCACGGCCACAAGGCAGAGCACAAAGTGAAGTTCAAGGGGTCCAAGCTTCAAATCTGAACTAGAGGATACGACATTAAGGGCCTCTCGCCTATAATAAAATGTTTCACACAAGCATTTTTTCATTTTATGACAGAGTGAATGAGATTACATGATGATCAACTTATGAACTACCATTACAGGTCTTTCGAAGCCAAATAATTGCTTTCAATGAGTAACGGACATAAACGTAAATTGTTATTCACTGAAAATCCAGTCTGTAATGATGCACTACCAATATTTTATTTTAGAAATATTTATATGCTAAAGATTATATACTTAAAGGATTAGTTCACTTTCAAATGAAAATCTCCTGATAATTTCTCATCCAAGATGTTTATGCATTTCTTTATTCGGGTTGAAAAGAAATTATGTTTTTTGACGAAAACGTTCCAGTATTGAGTGAACCTCGATGGACTCCAAACGGTTCAAACTACAGTTTCAGTGCAGCTCAAACGATACCAGACGATGAATAAGTGTCCAATCTAGAGAAACGATCAGTCATTTAAAAAAAATTAAAAATGCTTTATAAACACAAATGCTGGGCTTGCTCTGTTCTGCCATGTGTGTAATACTTGAAAAACGCCACGCTTGAGTCAGTAGCAATGTAGTTGCTGAATGCTGAGACATTTCTGACATCAAGCAGAATAATCTATGAAGAGCTCATTTGCAGCTTAGTTTACATGAACAGTCTGGGCATCAAGCTATGAATGTTCAGGAAAGTGTATAAACAGCTCAGTTATGCCAAAAATTAATAGTTTTCCTCTGAATTCAGTCATTATCTAGAGTCCACTATATTTGATCTGCTCCAATAGTTAGTTTGCAAAAAGCCAAATATGTGTCGTATTGCTGGGAAAGAAGCCATTGCTCCGCTGTGATCAATACTGCATAAGAGCAGGTGGAGAATAAATATTGCACAGCTCTTCTTTGACTGGTTATTCACAACACTCAAAGATCATATATTTTTGAATTTAAACAGTTCTACTGTAAAACTAAGATAGCACACTGATTTAAATTGAATCAATTTTACATCCATTAATGCTCACTGTATCTCCATTTATTCAATTAAAATAGTTGAAAAATGTAAATAAAACATTAGAAAATGTTTTCAAGCAGCATCATTACTCCAGTCTTTAGTGTCACATGACCCTTCAGTAATCTTTCTCATTTGCTGAGAGTATACTGTGCGATTCCAAATACTGGTCACGTACTGATGACATTTTTCCCACTGACTGTGTTGATTTTGATCCCCAAACACTCTGACCTGGGTCTTATTTTTGTCACCTCACAAAAGCCTGTAGAATTCAGCAACTTGCATGGAGCTGTTTACTCTTTCACATGTAGATCAGTCATCCTGTCTTTCTCTCTGGCCCATCAGCCCACTTCACACAGGGCACTGGCGTCGCAGGGGACTGCTTGGACGGTCCCCATAGATACACGTCAGACAGCAAACGGTCAACAAACACATCATTTACATCTCAAGTGTAGTGAGGGGCTATACTAAAACATGCGTTCCTCTATCTATCCACTGTATCTATCGATCTATAAAATAAAAGGACACTTGAGAGACATTGATTTCGAGCTCATCTATAAAAGGTTACACTGTTTGGTCAATCTGATAACTAGCAGGTTGACTATTTGAACTCTGTCTGTAAACGAATTTCTCAATAATACAGCCCTAAGTACCGAATAGATGCATTCCGTGCTCACCGATTAAACTGTATTTCCCAATAAGTTATTGAGTCATCTGTCAAGACACATAAACACAAAAACCAAACATTCATCATTCCCCCGTTTATTATGTGTAGACAGTTGACAAATACCAGAACACCACCTTCCAAAAATATAACAATGTGAGATTTAATTTTTTTAAGAAAACCGATTTGTTACCAGAAAACTGAACCATAGTATTTCAACAATAATGTATCAGTATTTACATGTCACACAAAGAATTAACTAATTGTTTTAGCAACTCATTTTTTTATTAATTTCATAAAAAAATTTTAACCCCCCCCCCCAATTATATGCAATAAACAAACTAAATTATAAAATTAAAAAAAATTATAATATATTTTACATGTAATATATATTAATAAAATATATTATATTATATTATATTATTCAAAAATAAATAAATAAACAATGGGTTTAGGATTTTGTTAAACAAAACCATCAAACAAATAAACAGACAAAAAAACAAATAAATATGTGGCAATGTGGTTTTGGCCTAGTCATATTTCTATCTTTCACTTTTATTAAAGTTATGTGTCAAAAGTGAATTTGCGTGCAATCTTTGAAAATCTCAAACAATAGTCCTCACCCAGTATCCTGCCAACAAGGAACACACATGGCATTCAGCACTCCTGGCATCAGACTGGCCTAGTGGTCTACTGATCAAAGCTACAACTGCTGCTCCACATGCCTGCATCTAGACACATCTGACACACTGCCATACAAATAGACTTAAAGGGATAGTTCACCCAAAAATGGAAATGTGATGTCTATCTGTTGACCCCCCAGGGCTTTAGAGATGTAGGTTACTTTGTTACTTTAGTAGAACACAAACCTCCAATCTCTGACTGTGCTTAGCGCATACACATGCATTTGCGCTCAGTTATTCTGCACAGGCTGATCGTTTCGTGTCTTAACACCTCGATGTATCGTCACGAGCCGTAGGGTTTCATTTGCTTTCATCTTTGTGTGTTTTTTTTTACTCTCAGAGCTTTGGAGCGTTTGGTGCCCATTGGCTTCTATTATATGACTGACAGACTTGCAGAATGCAATCTTCATTTGTGTTCTCCTGAAGAAACAAAGTCTTCTACATCTCTGATGCCCTGAGGGTCGGCAGATAAACATCACATTGTCATTTTTGGGTGAACTATCCCTTTAACATCCTCTTGCATAGACATCATCTTAGTCATCTTCCTTGGGTTTGTATTAAACAGGAACATTACAATCTACCATAAAACAACGAAACATTCCATGACTCAACACAATGAAGTGACTGAGATGTTTCTACAGCTCCCAGGTTTCTTGGTTCAAGTTTATGTGCAGTGTTAGCAGGCGGATCGGGAGTTTGTTGCAGACATCCCTGGTATCCCAGAGACTGAAATTCCACACCAACAGAGCAAATTGTTAACCTAGTGACAACACGTCCCAGACAGATAGCACATTCATTCTTCCTCAAGTGCGAGTAATCAATCATCATCATCAATCACTAGCAGAAATGATCTAAAACACAGGTTCCTGTCCAGGATGCAAAAAGTGGGGAAAAGTGCTGGTATGCAGAACAAACAAGCTCAAGTTTCCAAAACACACAAGATTAGATCAAGACATGGCCGTAAGCACCCCAGACTTTAAGAAGGGACAATGAACATGTATATTAAAAGACATGGCTTTGGACATTTTTTTGGACAGTTTATAATCTGTTCTTATCTTTTAGGCATCAGCAACTGCACCATATATTATATTTTTGTTCAGTTTAGCCTCTGAATAAAATCCATGTTTGTTCTAGCTATTATTTCATATATATGAGCATTGTTTTAGCACCTTGTTTAGTAAAGGATGTATGCTAATGAAGTAAAATAAGCACAATTTAACAGCACAATTCTTCATCATGTGCCAATGCATGTGTCACGCCCCCAGGCGTTCCATGTGTCTTTTGTTTATGTTTATCATGTTCACGTGCTCCATGTTTTGTTGTTAATC
>JAUMHQ010000082.1:14878519-14895059 GCA_032361165.1 Enteromius paludinosus
TGTTGTCATTTTTTAATGTGCCCCTCTGGTTAAACACTGGCCCCTTCTTGGCCCCCCTAGTAAAATGTGTCTAGAACTGCCACTGGACACAGGAGCTGCCCTTACCTTAACAGTACAATATACACACACTTCCTGATAGGAAACCACTAACAGAATGGAGACCAAACCAGTTACGTGTGTGTGTGTTTTGAGAGCGTGACAGTGATTAAATAAGCAGAGAGAGTGAGTGGGAAAAGGAAAGAGGAGGAAAAAAGCCCTTTTGTATGATGTATGCCCTGCAGCCTATCTCAGAAGGAAATGGAAAAGCTTCCTGAGATGAAGATGGGGTTAGAGGAAGTCAACTTTTATCACTTGAAAAAGCAATTAGCTTTTAAAGAATGAAGTGGGTGTGAGATGCAATTCTGCTCCCCTTTCTAAAAACTAAGTCAAGCTGGTAGCAGCTATGTTTGACGATTCACAGCCATCTTAAAAACCCCTAAAGGTCTCGAGGGGGCAAGCCTAGCCCTTACCAGAAGAAATCCCCTACACCAGATGTGCCCCGAGCATTCCCGAGGTGGCCGCGATCCATAAACCCGTCAGCTCTTTTCCAAACCCCTGGATAATGCTTGTCAGTATTTGACATTTTTAATGTCTCTTAGAAACTCTTTCTTGAACCACTGCAAATATTTTGGCTTCAGAAGCCATGAAATGTCAAAATAAATACTGCTGACTATGCACAAGCTTATATAGGAGAAGGGAGTATATTTCTGGGGGGAAAAGAAATGCATAAATCCTGATCAAATCTCGCTTGCTGCTTTGGAAATGCCATGTTATAAAGTCTTGTGAAATCATTTGAATCATGTGTGATATATGTGCGCAGAACACCAAATGTGGAATGAAAACAAAGTGCATGATTAATCAGGAGATTGGATATATGCCCTTAAATATTTCAAATGGATTATGCACAAATCAAAGCTAGATTTATTACATGCGCTGAAGAAAAAACCTCACTCATAGGATGCCAGTGTGCTGTGGCTTTGACAGGATGCTGCTGTGTGGCTGAATTGTTTTTAGCGTGTTGCTAAGGTAGTTCGGGTTGTTGCTCAGTGGAGCGAGCTAAAAGAAACAACACGTGTCTATTTTCAGCATGTTCACCAAAGTACAGCAGCATTTCTACACATCTATACTGACAGATCAATGACACTAATGTCTCCAGTTTCTACTTTACAGCAGCAGGACAGATGTCTTTTTGGCCTGAGGAGCTTTTAATCTGGGTCTATGTGATCAGTATCACCCAAACTCGGCATGATTTGTTTGCAGGAAACGCTGTTCAATCAAAAACACATTTCTCAGGTATTTTTGTTACTACTGACACCATGTGGTGGTGGTAGGACTAACATTTAGGGGATTAAGGACTATAAAATATGAGGTAAATAAATAGCACTGGAACGAATAATCTGCTACCATCTTCTTTATTGACTGCCAAGAAAATAAGCAACGTTACACTTGTATCAATTCACTTAACCTGGACTACAGGTCATTAGCCAAAATCAGTATATTGATCGATTTAAACTGATATTGCTCATTGATTGACCTTCCCTATATGAAATATAAAGATAAATGAAAGAATAGGAGGTCATGGGTTTGACTATCTTAAATATCTGTAAATAATTCACTGGATTTTTTTGAGGGCTTTATGCTATTTATAGTTAATCGTGAATAATTGATCCATCCTGGTGTGGTCTCTAAAGGTTACAGACTTTCCCCAAGAACTTTCTGGAACCAGCAATGTGAAAATGTTCAGCGCTAGACTAAACACAAAACCTGCAAGATCTGTCACACTGTACTTTATCTACACGCGCTGATTAAATTCTTCGTGACATGCATGCAGATCGTAGTGGTTCCTGTGAGGAGTGACTGGTAATCAGCTAGTGCTGTGCAGTGACGGCACGGAGGACATGTTAAAGCTCAGATGCTGAATTCCTTCCATCAACACCTCATGAGAATTACTACAACAGGAGAGAAAACAGGTCTGAACGTTGCATGGGTAATGCATGTATACAATACATTAAATGTGCGTTTATATAAAGCAGGTTGTTGATAACTATAACTCACAGTCACCCTGTCATTTTAGCTCAGTGATTGCTTCTCCAAGAAACCCATAAACCTCACCTCTCTCACCTTTCTCTGATGTCTACACAAGTAAAATTCCAGACATTTTCGAGCATTCTGCAGTGCTCAGTCAGGCCGGAGGCACCGTGTATGAAACCCGGCACCTGCAATGGGACGGCAGGCCAGAAACTTTGATGAAGAGCTGTGCAGACTGACTCAGATGCAAAGTTTAAACGCATTTGACTTTCTGCATGATAAATATTATGTTTAAATGTATTACTTTAGACTAAAAGTTGTTGTTTTTTTGAGTCAATTACAGAAGCTGTCACTTATTATTTGGTGAATATTAATAATCATGTTTATGATATCAAGGGACATCTTTGGGTCATAATTGAGCAATGAATTTAAATTAGGCATTTAGCAGTGAACAGCAAGCACGTAGAGATGCTGACTAACTCATTTTCATAGTGATAGTTTACTGCCACAGGAGGGCAACCAAGTGCAGTTCAAACCTGAATTATCAAAACATCCTGAGATCATCCAGTTTGTGGGCAAACGTGTTTATTACTAGAAAAATGGTCATCTCTGCAAAAGTAAAAAATCACACCAAAAGGCACTGGCAATAATGACCCTGAAAGCCACTTTACATAAATGTGTGCCAGACATGCCTTTGGATGTGGTTCATCCAGACTATACACCACTATCCTGCCTTCCACTGTGAGATAACGCCGTCAGTGTACCAGAGGAAACTCTACCCTAATATAAAAGATTCATAGCACAGAGAAACATAACAATCTTCTCAATAACGGTAGTATCATCCCTATGTGTGTGTAATACAGATCAGAGAAACTATGAGATGAGAACACTGCAGTCCTGAGACCACACCCTTGTCTAATATTGTGTATCTGAAACACACACACACACACACACAATAACTGCTGTGTCAGTCCTACTACTGCAGCATGGCAGGGTCACACAAACAGATTTACTGCAGGTTAATAGATATACACAAGCACACAAGCATCTTTTTAATTAAAAAACAAAAAAGCAACATGTTTCCGAACATGCTTTTCTGCAATAAATGTTCTTCCTGGATTTAAAACATGCAAGTACGGGACATCCTAAGCTAAAAGACAACAGCATCCTAAAAACTGGTGTCAAACATAAGAAACCAAAAGCAAGTCTGTTTTAAAAAACTACACATCAGGTACCTGCCTTGTGCGAAGTGAACTGAAAGTCTGTGTGCATGATATAAAACTCTGTTTGTTTATGCTAACACATTTAATCCTACAGGTAAATACCGTGAGTGCAGACTCTAACACTTATTTATCCATCTGTAAATATTTTTGTGGCTAAAAAATGTGACTGGTAGACATACAGCTAAAGTTTTATCTCACTGAATAATGTGTATGCCATAGAAGAATCATTTTTGGTTCCCCAAAGAGCCTTTTTCCACTATAAAGAACATCTTGAGTAATAAAAACATTCCACAAATGCCAATAAAATAAGTACTGCAATATTTCCCTATGGTTCCTCTGACCTGCAATGCGTATGACTGCTCTCTCTGCAGGGTCCAGGACGTCTCCGGAGGCAGATTTGGAGCGTTTGACGCGCTGGTGTTTGGGGAGGTTCCATGGTAAGGTGTCTCCAGGAAAAGGTGAAGAGCTCAGGTCACTTGCACTCTCCTCTGAGGCAGACCGCTCAAGTACCCGCCGGCGACCCCCTGACATGACCTGGGAAAGGAGGCATGCGAGTGTTAGAGATGATCAAAATGAATATAACGCAGCAGCAAATTGCTGAGGTTGTGGAGCTGCTTAGAGTCACTATACATAAAGCCCATCTTCCGTGCATATAATCAGATCTTTAATATTTTCTAAATTATGCTGCCTTTCCTTGAAGAGGGTGGAAGACCTTCTCGGAGTCTGGTTTGAAGGTAACGGATTACTCAGAAGTTACTAAGGCAACATGAAGGTGTTGAAATAGCATGTTTCAGTGGCCCCAAAGAAAGAAAATGAACGTCATTATTGTTAGTGGATTCAAAGAGACTTCAGACGGGAGTAAAATGCAGGGCTGTGATTTAGAGAGTTCACAAAGTCAGCCAGCACAACTCTCGTGACCTCTGCTGCCCTGTAATGAATGTGAAAAGACAGGACCTGCATTTCTTCTCTGTTTAACACTTTTAACCACGTGCTTCATTTGCATGCAGCACTACCTTTTACAAATATTCATGCTATTTTAATATATTCTACCAGTCAAAGCTTGGACACACTTTATGATAATAAAATCCTTTGTGGAAATGCCTAAAATATACGGTCTCCATATAGCCTACTTCCATTCAACATTTAGAGATCAGTCATTTTTTATGAAGAAGATAGCTTTCACTGAGCAAGACGCACTATATTGATTTAAAAAAAAAAAAAAAGTTATTGAAAAATATCTATGGTTTCTATAAATTGCTGCTATAATCACTAATGATAATAATAATAAAAGTTTTTGAGCACCGAATGCAGCGTATTGCATAAAAGTAACGCACATTGCACAGCATATTAAAATAGAAACAGTCCTTGTAAATTAATTTCACGATATCAGAATTCATGCATTTTTGATCAAATAAACGCGTCCTTGGGGAGAATAAAATACTTTTTTCAATTGTTTTCATTTAATTTATTTAACTTTTAAACGCAAACATCTTCCATGTGGGTTATTTCAGTTATGATTACTGTTATTCGAAAATAAGTGGGTGTGTCCACGTTTGTGTTTGCCGCTACTCTATTTACATGGTATTACGTAATACTTCAAAGAACGCGGTCATGGTTACGCGGACAGGGTACAGTCAATAGCGACAAAAACACGCTACTAACGACTTCAAACCACCTAAGCAGACTGCTGCTGTTCTTTATGTTTCTCAAGCGCTGCAAATGCATCCATTTTTATAATAAATCCGTCGCATATAATCGCGCGCAGAAGTAGGCTATCCTCGTCATCATTGCGCAGCAGATTCAACGATGCGGCAAACACACCGAGCATCCTTTAAACATCCTTAAGACTCTGTTCACAGCCCATCCACGGCATCCAGCTGTTCACCACCCTCCCTTCTGATCTGTCAACACGCCAATGTCTCCGCGTCCCGCCTGCGAATAACGCACAGGCTATGATGCAGCCGTATGGAGAAATGCACCTGCAGTGGAACTTACCGGGGATGAGTCCAGCACGAGCGCGCTCTAGTTATGAAAGTCAAGTGATTATACCGCTGGATGCTCCGGTGCCGTTTGCCCGTGGAGATGACGGTGCAAAAATGCTGTGGATGATCCCTGCTGGACAGGGGAAAGGTGATCTGATCTGATCCAGCTCTGTGTTGCTGCTGAAGTGCTTCAGTTCCACACAATGGTGGAATGTCACTGGGTGTTTAGCACAATGCAACGATAGATTTGATCTATTATGTGGGGGACAGTTTATTGCCTTCCCCTGAACAAATGTTTTTCTGTTTGATAAAATATACAGCTGTGTCCCAAAGAAATGCACCCCAACTGCATCCTCGGTACTGACTGAAACATTTGAATCAGATATCAGTGGGGGAAAAATAAGTAGATAGCTTACAGATATCGCTTTACTAGGCAATGAGATAAAAATAAAGTTTATATTGACTGTGCGCACAAAATGTGTTCCAGAAAAAACACTGAGCATGAAGTATGCCCTTAACAATGCCAAGGTCAGAAACACACAAAAATGTGGCCTATATTTACTGTAAGTCAAGTCAAATGCATAAAAGTAAAGCTTAGTGTGTAATATTTATAATTAACAATAAGAATGAAAGATTCAAAACAAAGATTTTAATATAGATAGTCTACTGATGATCATAGTGAAAGCAGTCATTGGTTAGTTTGCATTCTTTTTATTATAAATGCAATTTTGTATTTATTATATATTTTGTATAATGCAGAATTGTGTGTGTGCGGTAGTTACAATAAATGACATAAATTACAGATTTATTTCAGCATTAGATAAAAGCACTTTTCAGTTCATGTTAGGTCTTCATGTTGAAGTATTAATAAATGCTTAAATTAACATTAAATTAGATTTATTTGAAAGTATGTTTTGTAGTCATTGTGTTACAGAATACAAAGTAATCCATAACGACAGCTGTTCTAGTTCCATTAGTAATTTTAGGATTGATTTTTTAAGACTTTTTTTAATCACACGTTGGTGGCTTTTACTGATATGGTCATTTAAGTCGGAAATACAGTAAAAATAAAATACATATTTTATTTTATTTTCAAGTCTTTTAAAAAAATAAATAAATAACAATCAGTCTAAAAATGTATGGGTCCTTAGATGTTTAGGCCGCATCATTAAAAGACCAGTAGATTCTCAATCAAAACAATAGGTCTCAAATGCTGAATTACTCCTTTAAACACATGTGATCAAAGGAACTGGATTTACAGTCACTAGCACAGCCGTTGCAATTTGCAAGCAAATGTAGTTAACATGGCACAGACTCGACAACATCTTACATAACAGAAGCTTTTATACCGCTCAATGGCTGGTAAGAAACAGATAGTTGTTGCCATTGGCATGGGCCGCTTGAGTGGGGGGGCAGTCTGAGTGCCAGCTCCAGTCTATTGTGTACAATGCCTACTGCAATTAACCCCCTATCGCACTTCATTATGGGTACAGCTGGGTATTTTATGATACGTGTAGTATCTGGTGGTCCAGATAAAATGTACATTTCATACACACTTCATTCAGGAGATGCTTCTAAAACTTTCTAATGTCTATTGGACTAAAGCTCTCCTATGTGTACTCAGCAGATGTACAGTCTTAAGGGTTGTTCACACCAAGAATGGTTATATATATTTTTTTTTTATTTAATTTTTATGAATTACAAGATGTTACAGTCCATATTTTAAGACACTTTTAAATAGCTGAAAGTCCTGATTTCTTCTTGTCTGAATCAGTCAGTGTATTTTTTCCATCATGTACCAATGTGCAATCTAAATATTTTTTTTTTTTTGTAAATCTTGCATCAACTCTGTTACCAAAACCATTTTGCCTTTAACCTGGTAGAATTCTCTCTCAGAATTGTGTAAGTTACAGGAAATGATGTCACTTTCTTAAGAAGCACTGAAAAGTATCCATGCGCTCTCTGAGATAATATTCTAATCTAAAAACTTCCTGAACCAAGACTTATTTTATAGTAGATCAACTCTGTTACCACAATATCAGAAGGAAAACAGAATCTATTACTGATCTCACATTGGGTTATTTAAAGCTCATTTAATCATGTTTTCATTAGTGTCATGTGTTCTTAGCATTTATGCCAGCAAGTGGAGTTTATGGAAAAAATTAAAATGTTACACTATTATCAGCACTGTTACTTTACCTTGGTAACAGAGTTTGACGATGAACAGACTTCAGACACCAAATGTGTATTATAGAATCACCCATATATATATATATATATATATATATACACAAACAGTACATAATATACATCATTCATAAAGGCAGATGAATAATGAAAACAATCTATCCTGAGTATTTAAAGCGGAAGACCACATAATCCATCTTTCTGGGTGTGAAATGCAAATGGGCTAAAAATAACTTGGACACAAAGCCACATTCCAATTTTTGTTCAATTAATTGCTTTAAAAAAAATGACAATGTTCCTCCCCCGAATATTAACTGCCACCAATTATCAAGCATTTAGTTGAGAATAGCTAAAAACAAATCATGGTATAGCAACACATTAGATTAAAGACTACTGGAAATAAAATAAAATATGCCATTAATATTATGTAATAAATATGATGTAATAAATAAAATATATATTAAGTTTGCATCAAGTATTTTTATATCTCTTAATCTCTACTAACATAACAAAAGCGGATTCTCACCTGCTCAGCAGGAGCTGAAGTCACAGTACCAGCAGCGATGGTGACTTTCAGGTGGCGTTTGTTTCTCTTCCTCACAGCTGTAGAGGGTTTCTCTTCTTTCTCTTCCTTCTCATCCTTTCCATCCTTCTTTACTTCCTCTTCCTCCGACTTCTTCCCGTGTTTTTCCTTTTCTTTCTTCTTCTGTTTCTCTTGAGACAGAGGAGTTGCCAGTTTGATCACCCCGACGATCCCCTCATTTAGCAGAGCCGCTGAGACGCTCTTGTCCTTCGGCTTCTTCTTCCGCTGGAAAAACAGTGAAATCAGCGCATTCATTTCAACACGTGTATGCAGGTTAAAGTACTTTTAGCCGAGGCAATTCTGAAAAGGCCCCAAAAGGGTTATCAGTGGGTTTAGAGAATGTTCTGCTATTTCGGACGCCCACTGCCTGGATCACACAAAGAAGTCCTTATGTGGCAGTCTGTGAGCGTGACCGAAGCTGTCAGGTGCACAATTAGGAGGCCATTTCTATCAGACAAATACATTTTTAAATAGAAAGCAGGTATAAGAACATTATTCTAGCTGGCTTTTATGCCAAGATCTGAATCTGGGCTACTTAATTACCTAATGGTCATTACCAAATGAGATTGTAGTACTTTTACCTAACACTAAAAACTACAAAGACATCCTTGAGCAGAGGATTTAAGGACTATTTCACCCATAAATGAACAGAAATCATTTTCTCACCAGTGGATGCTCTGCAGTGAATGGGTGCCGTCAGAATGAGTGTTCAAAAGGCTAATAAAGACATCACAATAATCCACACCACTCCTTGGGAAGCAATAAAGAAACATACTCCTCTATATCCTGGACGCCCCGGGAGTAAGTTTTCAACAAATTATCATTTTTGGGTGAAATATTCCTTTAAATGAACACTTCTGGTTTAAGGAGGAGAATGGAAATTTGTTTGGCTTGACAAAATAATGAACAAATGCAAGAGCTAAAGCTTATTTTTCTTCCTCACAGCCACACACGCATTTGGAAGCTTAATTCATAACTGAACGCCATTGCATTAGATACAAATACTTTTTTTTTAAAGTAGCATAAAGACATGCATCATACATATTATGCTAATTTCCTCTAAACTATTTATGCATTTCTGGTGCCACCGCAAGGTATTGCATTTCAGAATCAACACAGAAAAATTGTACTGGAAAATAATGCTTTTTTTTTTTTTTTACTCTAATCCGGGTTATTGCAGTACCCAGAATAAATGATTACGACTATCATCGTATCATTTTGACCATCTGCTCCGTAAATTGCACAAACAAATCTAATATATAAACTTTATCTGCCTCTTCTCTCGGGCTGTGAGATAATGTCATTTGGATCTGTTTTTCTCTGTCCACTTGGAGGACGGGGAGGAAACAGCCTTTTGTTGTCCTATAACAGTGTGCAGAGACAAAGTGTCTCCATTCATGCAGAAAGAGCTATCACAGGCCATCTCTGTCCGGCAGTCTATCAAACCAGCGTGAACAAGCCAGCACTGACAACTCACCCATAGACTCTATCATCTTTGTCTATAAAGCAATTATTATCTGTTCATCATTTATTAATTACAGGCAACAGTGCATGTACACAGCTCATGTACTACCTTCATATACCAAGGATCTAAGATGTTTTTATATGCACATAAAATCATTTATACATTTAATTACAGCAAAGTAGCACCGCAATCAATTATAGCCAAGTATTTTTCTACTATAAAAGACTTTAGATCCCTGGAAATCTTTTGTCATAAAAGGCTTGTTTTTACAATACTGGCCTCTAGAGGCAGCTGGGTGAAAAGTACATTAATACGGAAGGCACAGGGATATACTGAATGGCATATTAGCATGCTGTTTCTTCTTTGCAATATGTATGCTACTGTTCAAAAGTTTGGGGTTGGTAAGATTTTTTTTTTTATTTCCTTGACAGAAGTCTCTTATGCTGACCAAGACTACATTAATGGATTACAAATACCATAAAACAGTAATTTTGTAAAATATTACAATTTCTATTTTAATTTATCAGCTTATTCCTCTTATAAAGCAATGATGTTTTTTAATCAACGATTGCTACAATCTTTAAATCGTGCTGATTTGTTGCTCAATAAACATTCTTGTTATTTGCAATGTTGTGTTGGTTAAAGGGTAATTAACAAAGAAATAAACTTGTTGTCATTAATTACTCACCATCATGTCCTTTCAAACCCATGAAGGCCCGTTCACACCAAGCACGATAACTATATTTGCATCCACGCAAGCAAACGATATCATCTGTTTATTATAGGCTCAAGCGAGGCTGTCGCTTTAAATTCTCAAGCGCGTGATAGCAGGATTGATTCTGATTGGTTGTCAATGTTTCTATAGGTCATCAGCTGGAAAGATTCCAACTATATAGTTTCTCTATCCTTTATCGTTATAGTTGTGGTGTGGAAGCTGCTATTCTTTAACACGGAGAACGAATTTTAGAACTATATCATTATCGTGCTTGGTGTGAATGGGGCTTAGAGTTCCCCTATTATGCCTTTTCAAATATGATGTTTCATGCCGTGTGTCATGTAGCTGTATTTGAACATAAACTATCTGCAAAGTTGTGACGCCAACAGTGCACGATAAATGAAGTTATTTTCCATCAAAAAGAGAGTCGGCTCACATTCGCCAAAACAAGTCGTCGGCAATTCAAATGTTTTTCTGTTATGACCACACATCACAAAGTAACATATTTGCATAATGTCCGCCTAAGTTCTACGTCACAAACAACTTGCCCCGCCCACAAACAGTACAATTTCCGTGTGGATGACATCGGCTGCGTCCGAAATCGCTTACTTCCCTACTATATAGTACGCGAAAAAGTAGGCAAGATGTACCTGGATGACCTACTGCTTCCGGCCGAATTCTGTAGTGGGCATACTGTACCATGGACACTTTTCTATCCCATGAGCCATGAGGCTCCGGAAGAGGAGGTGTCTTATTTGAAAAATGGCGGAAATTTGAGATGAATTTGAGATATGACCTCTCTGTCTAATCTACTTGTCCTTTGAATGTGTCTCATTTTTTTATTTATTTTTTTTTCTTTGCTATATTCATTGTAAAGTGTCCTTGAGCTCTGGAAAGGCGCTATATAAATAAAAAATATTATTATTATTATTATTTTAAGTGTAAGTACCTCAGGGAAAAAAAAACTTTGTTTGTTGTGATTAAATTACACTTGTTTAGCACATTCTAAATAAACGGATGATTTATTGAAAGTTTAAATTGTTGCGCTGTTGTGATGACGCGTGACACGTGACAACATAAATGGTGGATGTAGTACGTCCGAATTCCATTCATACTACCCCCATTCATACTATATAGAACGTACTGTTTTAACGGTCGAGTAGCACGTTCAATTTTAAATATAGTACCTACTTAAGCAGTATGCGATTTCGGCCGCAGCAATCATGTCAAGAAGACGCTGCATCCTGCGCTCTCAGTTATGGCAATGGGCGTTTCGTTTTCCGACACACGCTGTAGCGGTAGACCAATCATAAAGGACTACGCCATCTGACCAATCACAGCAGTGAAGGCTCACGGGAGGGAGGGGTTTAGACAGACTGGTCCTTCGAACTGCCTCACACAAATTATTTACGAATCATTTAGAAATGGGGTAAAATTAAACCTGTTTTTGGAGAAAGTGTTTTTTCACCTTGCATACATGTTTAAAGAGACTCATAAAGCAATATTAGCAACCTTTAAAAAGGCATAATAGGGACACTTAGTTCATCTTTGGAACACAAATTACACCGTGTCTACATCGAACGCAACAGCTGTCATGTTAAATTCTGTCTACACTGGACGTGACAAAGTGACCCTTGAAAATCAGATTACCTTCATGTGCATGCTTTCCTCTGAATGTAAACAAGGCTGATTATGTCAAATACATTAAAGTGAGCGTATGCGTTGTGTTGTGCAGAAAACGCAAGTCGGGAGTGAAGAATGGTGCGACTTAAATGATGTTATTTTTGTTTTCTTTGCACAAAAAAAGTATTCTTTCAGCATCGCAAAATTGAAGTTGATCCACTGATGTCACATGAACTGTTTTATTGGATCTTTTCAGTTGTGTTGCTGTCTATGGAGGGACAGATCTCTCTGTGATATCATCAAAAACATCTTCATTTGTGTTCTGAAGATGAACGAAGGTCTTATGGGTTTGGAACAACATGAGGGCGAGTAATTAATGACAGAATTTTCATTTTTGGGTGAACTAACCCTTTAAGATTTGTGTTTAAAACTGCATACTGCTTTCAGATACCAATTTGCAAACATGGTAGAATCAAAACATGGTAATATGCGGTATGAAGCATGCTAGCATTCCATTTGGAACATATACTGAGAATTCATGTTCAATTGTGTCTGCACACTACATGCGTCTCCAGTTTTGTCTGGGAAATGGACACAATTTGTGTCACATGAGAGTCTTGAAGACTAATGCACCTCGACAAATATCAGCTTCATTAACTTGATAAGAGACCGATGACGTACCTGGCTCTGGTGTTTTGTCTTTGACTGTTTCTCCATGGCTGAAACAGAGACACAGTATTAAATTAGTCAAAGGAAGCTCATGTGGAGGATATTACACGGTGAGGTCTGCCGACCGGAATACTGAATATAAATGAATGACCATAAAGCTTCTCACGGTACTGATTAAAACACTTCATAAGGAGGTTCATGCATTTGTTTTTTGGAGGTAAAACACGTATATATCAACACACCAGATTGCATGTAGCTGTCACAACCCCTGTCAGTCATTGAAACAGCAAGTTAGAGCCTGCTTTGAACCTTGACCCCAGATCTGTGAAGAAACTAGTTGTGTGAACTGATTCTTCAGCTCTTTCAAGCTTAAATGCATTTCAGACCCTCAGAGTTTTTTGTTTTTTTTTAAACACATTTTGTGGAAAACTAGGAGAATGTGTTTCTTTTATTCAAAGAATACACAATAAACAACCAGCTATTTAACAACCATCGTTTTATGGTCTTGAAATAACTTTCTCAAATGGGTCTTTAAAAAAAAAAAAAAGCCAAAATCTGCACAGGCTGCCATTGCATAACATCCCACAGGACATTTAATTTAGGGATACTGCTTGACAAATAGTAAACTGTGATTTGAAGATTCAAAACGCCCCTTCAGATGACGTCAAATGACTGAACATCCACTTTTCCATGCTGTGCTCACTAAATGCCAGTCATGAAACCACTTTTGTTTCCACTGCAAAAACTTATTAAACTCTCTGTATCTACTGCAGATCCAGCTGAGGGAAATCAGCAGGAGCTGATTCCAGGTCAGTTTGAGTGAGTATTAAAGCAGCTGTGTTACCTGAGAGGTATCTCTCCAGAGGGGAGGTGGAGCTTTGGCTTCCCCAGCAGCAGAAGAACAAGCTCCAGACCAGGACGGTGGCCAGTACCAGCACAATCACCCAGAGCAGCCGGGCCAGAGCCGGGTACGCCAGGGCCCAATCTTGCAGCATGTCCATACTTAGCCTCTCTTCCTCTTCCCTTCTCTGTGTACTCCCTCTTTCCTCTCGTCTAGCTCCTGTGGCTGCTTCTCGGTGGCAGATGGGCAGCAGCTGTGCAAGGCCACAGCCCACGTCAGCTCTGGAGGAGTGCGTATACGAGGGTGCGCGTTTTCTCCACTGAGCCGAGCAGCACTCGCAACCCTGCCTGGAATATCCAGCAGCCACTCCCAGGGCAAAACATCTCTCTCTCACACACACACACACACACACACACCCTCATTTCTCTCCGGCTCAGAGACCTGTTGGTTAATGGTAGGTAGGAGCAGAGAAATGCACCCGAGGCGATTTAAAGCGACAATGTAGCTCACTTAACTAGGTGTGTGTATAAACACAGAGAGCATGGAGATAATGAATGTAAACGGTGGCCTCCAAATGCGTTTTGGACACTTGAGTCACACTTACAAAAAAGATCTTGATGGGAACTGATTACATACAACCACTAAAAAAAGACTGAGATTAGTCATTGCTTAAACGGCTGAGAAAAGCGAAGTTAGTTCTGAGAAGGTCTCTAGAATTACTTTCACACTTTAAAGTGTGACTTCTGTGGCTAAACGCTATTTAGGCTTAATATTTATTTTGTAATGAAGTAATGCATGACAAAAATAATGTTATTGGTCCCATTTTAAAACTGTAGAGGTATACTATTTGTCAAAAGTCTGGAATAATTTATTAGTTATACAATACAGAATTAAGTCACAAAAGATTTCTATTTTGAGTACTATTATATAAAAAAAAATATTAAGCAACAAAAACAAATTTATAAAAATTATTATTAATAACTGGTGCAAATTGAGAATGACTTCAGAAGGATCATGGCTGCTGAAAATTCTATTTTGCCTTTACAGACATTTTTAAAATATAGTATTAATATTAAACCGTTCTTTTGAATTGTTGTAATACTTCACAGTGGATTTGCTGAGTCTTGGTGAGCTTAAGTCTATTAATCATAACTTTACCAGTAGTCAATGCATTGTGTCTTTCAATAAACTGACTAAACTGATCAGCTTCCAGGAAACGTGTAAGGTAAGTTCTAAACACAAGCACTTTGTCTGGACTTTGGATAAAATATAAAAATAACTAAAGGAAAATCTGCCATCGAGAGGAAGCTGGTCATTTATGAGTCACAACAGGATCTTTCCATCTCGGTTTGCTTCTTTGACAACACACCCTGTGTTTACACCCTCTGGCCCAAAATTACCTGGTCCCCCCGAAAATCAAACACAGATGCCCAACATTCCTAGGTTTTGGCCAGTAAACACACAGGAAAATCAAGACGGCTTTAAAAGACATGATGATCAGTCAGGCAGCTGGTAATGACTGGTGTGTTTTAGCCAGACAGTGGTGGAAGAGTTAGTCACTACTGCCACCTACTGGATGAGACCGCCTGTGTGTTCCTGCTGTTGGGTTATTCCTGTTATGCAGGGACCTTTCTTTCTCTATGATTTACATACTCAGATTTTCCCTAAAATAGTCACATATTTATTAGAAATTGCTAAAATCATATATATTAGGTCTAATTCATCTCTTGAATAGAGATAACAGACGTTATGAATATCATTCTGCTTTTTACATACCTTTTAAATGTCATGCATGTTTATCATGTTCTCAGAGCAAAGTAATCAACTTCCACTAGAAATATAAACCATGAAATTATAAAAAATAAAATAAAAAACTCAGACATGTTATAGACTAGGCTAAACTTCATCCACTCATACATATAAATCATGTGAAGGTATATTTATTTTTATAGAAATGTCCTATTTTACTGTGTCCCTAAACTCATTTTCCACCCTGTTAGGATGTACTTCCTCGCCTTCCAACGTAGACTACAATTCCACGGAGATCATTTACAGGAAGTGATAGTTTATTTGTCAGCAGTAATTTAACTCTACGAATGGAGGTAAATGTCTTTCACTCACACCTATTTTTAAGTTTGTGAAATTCTTAAGTTCTCCTGTTTGTCTCACTCTTAAAGTTCCACCCTGTTAGGCTATATTATGAAGAATGTTTATCCGATCAAAAAAGTTAGAAAGGTTATGTTTATCTGCAGAGGGTTAGAGAGCTAAATGTTGATCGCTGAAAAAACGACAGCTAATTTAGCTCCTAAATTTTCCCCCCTGTTAGGTTTATAGACTGTAGAATGTGAAACTAATAGAGTGGAACTTCTAATAGAAAGCAGAGCTTGGATTGTATGTGTTCCATAGCATCAAACATGACAATATTCTGGTAGAATGTAAAAAACATGTAACTTTTTTTCAAAAATTATGAATCCAAAATGTTAGCGGACACCAGGAATGACCCGATTACTAAAACATTATCAATATAGACTTGATAGTCTATAAGTTTCCACACTTTATAACCAAAGTGATTTTAAAGCATTCATTTTTGATTGCATACATTTCTTTCATCACTCAATTAGAAGATTGGTCTTAAAAGAAGTAGTCTAACCAATGAAACGCTCTTAAAGAGTTTATATTAACACTTCTAAAGTTTATGGTCAGTAAAGTTTTTTTTTTGTTGGAAAGAAAATAATTTTATTTAACAAAAGTGAGAGAGGGGAAAAATGTCCAAAAGATATTAGGCAGAACAACTGTTTTAACACTGATGATAATGATAATAATAATAATAAGAAGAAGAAGAAGAAAGAAGAATTCAGCTTTGCAGCAATACATTTTTAAATATAAATAAAATGTTTTTTTTAGTATTGGACAATATTGCTGGTAAGCTTGGGGAGCATAAGAGATTCATTTAAAAACATTTTTAAAATGATTACTGACCCCTATGGAAGCCCGTTTCCACCACTGAATAAAAAATTAAATCAATTGTTGCAGCTTTTCATCTCACAATTCTTTTTTTTTTTGCAATTAGGAGAAATAAAGTCACGGATCTCAAGCTGCTTGGCGGAAATCTCGGAGTGGATGAAAGAACATCACCTACAGCTCAACCTGGCTAAGACTGAACTCCTTGTTTTCCCTGCAACTCC
>JAUMHQ010000082.1:14909997-14921556 GCA_032361165.1 Enteromius paludinosus
TCAAAAAAACAACATATATTTACCATATATTTAAAATATATTTTGGCCAGAAAAAATGTATTTTTTTACCGTATGGGTTTAGATAGATTAGAAATAGTATTAGATAGAGTGGAAGTTTAAATTGATTAGAAATAGAACATAAAAGGGAAGACTGGTTGTTTATGCCTGTTCTATAATTTTGGGTCTTTTAACTGATATTTTTCATGGTATTATTGTCTATAGATTGTGTTGAAGGACTCCAGCACTGTCATACTCTCCACCTGTTCTAGTGTTGCTGGCACTGCGCAGTGTAATCACATAGTTGCACAACTATATCAGACAGCACACTACTCACATCTTCAGTGCAGTTCCTCCAGTGAGCAGCTGTACCAAAGAGAAGCTTCCATACTCTTTGGCTGTAGAACTAAAACTGAACAGAACAGGCACAAACCAAGAACAATGGTAAGCGTTTTGTTTTGTTTTTTAAAGATGATTATTGAGGAAAAAGATCATTTTAAGAAAAATATAAAAATAACTATTGCTTTCCTGTATCGCCAGCATTGACAAAGTCTGATTAGTGAGATGTCCCAGACATATATTGCTGGTCTCATGAACATGTCTGCCAAACATTCATTCTAAAATGATCATTGATCTATAGGGAGTCCGGCCAGGTCCTGTCAATGGGATGGTGGTATTATCTGCACGACCTAAAGAGAGGAAACTTGCTGCTGGCAATCAATTATAAACGTAACAGAAGTATAATATGTAAATGTTTACCATGCAAACAAAGGCATAGTTGACAAAAAACTACAAACAGGTTTACTACAAGTGGTAACAAAATACATTTCTTTTAAAATACATTTGTGCACATTTTAGTTTCACATTTTAGAGACACTTACATCTCCTCTCTGTAAGAAAAGTCTCTTACATGTCTGGAATGACACAAGGATGAGTCAATTTATCTTTATTTCAGGAGGTGAGCTGCCTGACCTCTCGGTCCTGCAAGTGAGACATGTATATAAGGACTTTGCCACACTAAGTGGCACACAAAATTGAGCTTGCCACTAAAGACCAGAGTGCATCACTGGATTGGCACTCAGTTTGAAAGCCCCTGGTAACATCGTCCCATTTTAGGGAGGTTTGTCATGTTCGGGGGCAGAGCTCAGCTGAACAACTGGCTGAAAGGATCCACAGAGGATCTCGCCTGACAGCAAACATGAAGAGGGGCCTTGAAATGGAGTCTGCAGTGGTAGAGGAATACTGTCTCTTGCGTGGCGTGAACTTCTATCCTTGTGGATTCTTAATTCATCCAGATGCACCCTGGCTTCATTTATGTAAATAAATTTACATCATTTATGTCCCCACGGAACACCCTGTTTTTGGCCTTTTGGAAATAAAGTGCCCAAACATAAAAAGTTACATCGACTGCCGTTACCTGAAGCTGCAAAACGGCACACCAGAGTTAAAACAACAGCATGCTTATTACTGGCAAGTTCAAGGTCAGATGCTGATTTCAGGACTGGACTGGTGTGATTTTGTTGTGCAGGATGACATAATGAAACAGTGCATCTACAAAGACAGCAGAATGTTTCAAACAATTTCATTAAAAAACAAAAAAAACAAAAAAAAAAACAGACTGTTTTACACTGTAAGAAGGTTATTTATTTACATATGTACAAGAAATACTGTACCACAGTTAGAATAGTGGTGCACATTAACAGCTGTATCAAAGTTATTTATATTTACATGTTTACACAAACACTGTGAAAGTTATTTACATGCTTACAATTCACAAGCTGTATTTTCATGTTTACATTAGCATTGTCGAGAAATACACAAGCACATTTTATTTTACACATATACATTTAATTTACAGAGCATTCTCTGCCAATTAGAATGGATTCATCTCATATAAAGAGTGTTGGTGTTGAAGTGGAGTAGTTGTTCCACTCGAACAAAGTGGGAACAGTGCCCTTCTTTCGTAGCAGGCGTCCCGTGGGAGCTGATTGCTCAATCAATCATCACTTTTGAAGTCACGACTGCTTTCTCAAGCCAACTTAACAAAAATTTGAAATGCAATGCAAGGAATTCTGGGAATTTCATTCAATTTCATTTTTTCCCCTGTAATTGTTACAGGAATTTAACATTTTTACTGTAGCATTTTCACAGCTTTTTATCGTTAAAATCACGGTCATTTTGACAGTGTATATTTACCATGGTATTTGTAGTACGACTGTCAAGTCAATATCCCAAAAAAAGCATGGTTACTACACTTTTCTATCATAAAACACTGGCTAAACGGCAGTAGTGTTTACATTTTAGGGCTCCAGATAACTATAAATGCACAAATAATTTAAAATCTACCCACAGTGGTCTAGTTTATTCTATCAAAATATTATCTTCAGAGTCTGCGCTGCATTTGTTCTGCATGTAATACACGGCGAGGTGTGTGATTTGCGAAACGAACCGATTGTTTTACGTGAATCAGTAACACTGCATACAAAATAGCAGGAGATGTTACCAAGTTTACATTTTATATTTATCACATGTTAAATAATTTTCAGTTATACTTTTTTTTTTTTTTAAAGATGCCACAGTGTGTGACATCCTATTGTGTACATTTCAGTATCTATAGAAAGTCTACAGCTAAGCCTACGCTCACTGTGTCAACTGCATTTACTTATAGGTATGTCCTGTTGACACAGCAGCACGTGACAGAGGCTCAAATATTGTGTATGAATATGCAGCTGAAGTCAAGTCTGTATTCGGTTGTGACTATCACCTGTAACCATAGCGACAGTAACTAAAGTAATATTGAAGATGACAATCTCGAAAACGAAGAGTCTTATTACATTTGACATGACGAAAGTTCAATTGAGGCATGATTTCATCTGTCACATCTTAATTAACCAACGGCAGCTTTTAATGTGCGTAGGATTTGAGTCACACACAGACAAAACTCTCTGGAGTAGCTGTGGTGAAGGACAGATGACACACAGCTCAGTTATTGGAACTAGATGTGTGTGTGCAATGCAGAGCAGCTGTCTTGCACTTTGCGACATGACAGACCGTTAGTTGTCGAGTATGGTTCGCACAGCACAGGTTTTGTGAGTTCTAAACGTACAGATGAGAGTTCAGTCACAGAATGGGGTTGTCACACAAATAATAACTGATAATGTCTGAACGCAACTGCGGTAATGACTCAAACACAGGACTAACCACTGTATTCTGGTGCCGTGAATGGCAAAATGTGTATTTACACCATTATCAATTAAACATTTGACATGACAACATTTTAGTGGCCTGAAGACACAAAAAGTAAAAAAAAAAATGATACAGTTTTTGTTGTGGATTTGTGAAAACATATGCATGTGTATTGCATGTTCAGCCCACTGTTATGTGAGCAGGAACAACCCACACCCAGTTTCTTAACTAACACTGTCTAAAAAAAAATAGGGTAAAAAAAAAAAACGGCAGCTGTGGTTACTACTGGAATTCAGTTCTAAAAAGTTTTACGGTATTAAGTTAAATTTACTGTCAAATACCATAATTTCATTTCAAATATTACTGAACTTACCTATTGCTGAAATCTGTTCTGTATCTGTGAAATACACTGATAAGCACCAAATGCAGTGATGATGAGAAAGTCACATGATGAACCAAAGCCCGTCACAAGCAGCTTTTAAATATGAACATATATAGAAGGAGCTCAGAGTCATTCACACAAACACTGAACACCATCAGGATGAGACTCATTACACTCAAATATACAATAAACATTCATTTAACAACATACAACCCTAATAAACATCACTGAGAAGAAAACACTGAGAAGAAACAGAGTTATTTCAAAGAAATGCTTTTGCTTATGGTTTTTACCATAGCATTTTCAATGCCAATTTAAATGAAATTGCAAAAGGACTTTCCCATTTTTCGTACATAATTGCAAAGTAAACACATTCAGTTTATTGTGTGGAGTCACGTCAAAAGCCAATAGAACCAGTCTTGATCTGGCACAGCGCTACGCTTCAAGCTGCTGACAATAAATGATAAATGGACGTCCCGTTCTTTTTTTTAACGTACTGTAGCTACTCCATAAGCTTGCACAACTTCCAATGGATTTGGAACACTGTGCACTGAAAACAGCTTCTGTGACACATCCTTGAGGTTCAGGGGACTTCGCTTCTTCAGTGTGCTTGCCGAGTTGTTTTTGTTACGACGTTGAGTAATAAAAGATACCTAGTCTCAATGTTTTTCAACAGAAACAGCCTTTATTTGTCTTTCTACCAACATTTATCTCTTATTATACCCAAATAGATTTTATTGGGAAACCCAGCAATGTGCCAGGTCATAAACACTTGCATTTACCTGTGCTCTGAGCACTTAAAAAAGCAGATCAATACAGAATGGAAACTTCTCATCTTCTTGCCTCCAGCCTTATTGACAAAGCCTGAGATGAACCTAGCATGAAGCATAATGGCAGCATAAATCAAAAGTAAGTAAGTAAAGCTTTCCCACAGCGAGATTAATCTCACTTTGCTCTCAGCGTTAAATTATGCATCTCGCAGAATTATGGGGCGCAGGTTATGAAGTTCATAAACGTCCACCCACATGCTCAGAAACTCCCAACATGATAATGTCATGAGCCAGCGCTTTTCATTCAGCGCATAAAAGGGAGCGATTTGCACATATTGTCTAACAGTTCACCTGGCCTGTTCATAAAAAGCAGAAAAGACATCACTGTCTCCAATATTGTGCGCCATCCATCACTGTCTAGAGTCCATATGCACATTAATGAGTTCTCCAAAGCAATTCCCCACTTTAATTTGGTCTCTGGTAAACCGTAGAAGCCGTTTCAGGGGGGAAAACATCATTTACGCCACTAGCGCTGCTTTGTAATGGATGGGAAACAACCACCAGAACTTGTTTTCTTTGAGGCTTCAAATTAGAAACACAAAGTTAGACTACGTTAACCCAGCAGCAAACCTCAGCAGTATTGACTTCACAATTGACGTTACACATATTCAAACCTCAGCAGGGTTCTTTCCTTAGCAACAAGGGAAACTTGGTTTCTATGGATATGTGCCCTTAACAGGACAGGAGAGAGAGAGAAAGGGACACTGCTGTGTGGGCGATGCAAACACGATCCCAGCTGGCTCTCATTAACTCAGCGACCAATCGTTGCAGATCCATATGTATGCTGCGTAACGACAGGCACAGGAAGTCAACAAGGTGAGCCGTTCACAGACGCACAAGCGCACGCAAGAAGTTCCATTTGAATTTTAATGGCTGAAGAGTACTTGCTCTGACATACTTTCTCTTCTCACTGAAATACAAAGTGATGTGGCTTCGCTTTTTGCATCGTTGATGTCTTTTGTAAGGTACGCTTCTTTTGTTAAAGCATCACCTGACAGCCCCCCGACTCTACTTTTTCTGTGCTGGCATGAGAAAGGTGCCACATCTCTCATGGGACTCATTACCCGAAGAATACGGTTAAAGAAAGGATCCTGGAAAGGCTGTTGCTCAGCGCCCCTAACATCTGCATCATCTGAGTATGAAAATAGCATTGGCAGAAGTGAAAAGAAAAGCTCGATTTTTATTGACTCGTGACCCACTGTTACCGAGTTCTCCCATCAATAGTGGAGAAACGTTACAATTAAAGCGCTTCGCTATTGCACAGATTTAATTTAATTTTTCTAACTGGCTTTGACATGCTAATTAGTGTTATTAAATATGAGTTACTCATTATTGCTCATAATTTATCAAAACTCCTGTTCCTAAAATAGACAAGTTCATGCTTTTCTGAAAAGTGGATAAACTGGCAGTTTTCACCTGCAGGAAAATAAATCATATGAATTTGGGAGGAATTCCTGCATGGCAGTGTGCTAAAAGCCACTCAAAACAAGCTAAAACTCATGGATATTGTAACATTTATAATTTGCATGATTCAGTCTTTGTACTTCTGCACAATCTGTTCATACTTCATGTCTTTTTCTAAAAAGGTAACATTTTTGTATGATTCACATACAAATTGGAGTGAAATATCGTACACTTTCCTGTAAGATTCGGCTCCTTAGAAATCGTCCATTGGATTTTTATTATGGGTACTCCATTCTGTTCCAAAATGTGGAAATTAAAGCTAAAAATGAACCATTTTTGTGTTTTCGTTCACCTTCAGTGACAAGCTAACAGCCTTGGCATAGTGCTGTCTGCTTCCAAAAGTGTACAAATCTGTAGTCAAATGTAAATGTAATCAAATGATGAGTGACTTGGCTCTTTTTGAGTTTTGTTATTATAACACTGAACTCCTGTGAAACTCTCTGCCGCAGTAGGTCACAGTAATACATCATCAACAAGGCACAATGAGGGTCCCAGAAATTATCTATATAGCACTGTGCTTTTTCCCCAAGGTGCCTTTATTTCCACCACCTAATTTGAGAAACTGCTGCCGACGTTGCTCTGTCATAAATTCAGATCCCATTGAAATAAGCACGCCTGCTACATTACTATGCAGCCTTTCTGTTTCCTGTAGCCTTGTGACTAAGGCTTCTGACTTCATTCTTTGGTCTCCCTGATGCACAATGAGCCTCCGAATCAAAGCCATGAATGATGAACTAGTGCCTTTTCACCGGAGATACTTCGCTTCATGGTCGCTGACTTTTTGTACATTTTATCTTTACTGTTGCTATGCAACAAACTCTAGGTAACAAGAATCATTTTGTCGAACAGGCCATTAAACAGCACGTGCGGCGAGGAAAGTCCAAATGACGAATAATTAGACCAAGCAAAGAAAACAGCAGAATGCACGAGCTGACGGACGGGTCACCCACATGACATATAACTGACAACTCCATCCGTATCTCGCACAGACTGGACTTCGTTTTAATGACATCTTCTCACTCAGACCAGCTTAGGCCGGTTTTTTATCTGAAGAATAAAACGAGATGATATGTTAGGATGTCACTGCGCCACAGGCAATTTATGATATGGCACAGCTAGGATTTGTATTGTGTGTATGCGCACACAATGACCGTATCTTTGTCCCTCGAGACGATGTCCACACCCACTCCCATGACCCATACTGACCCTTTAATCAATTTAGCCCCATTTCCTGATGCCAGCGGCCCTAAGTGATTGAGTTATTATACAGAGTGCTGGTTGGAAAGTATTAGACGGAGAAAAGGGAAACCAAAGAGAGATGGAGAAATGGCATATAAATCAGCTCTTATTTCATGCATTGTTGTTGACATTTCATTAATTGCTGTCCACACTTCTGTGTGCAACCTAAAAATACATGACATATAAAAATATATGCGTCTTCCTCTCCAAACCCCCCCCCTCTATTAGTCTTCACCCATATCAAAAGCGTAATTCTGAGTTTGTTTTACAGTGAACCATTAAGCTTTATTAGAACCACAGGTGATGTAAGGTGCATGCAGATGTAATAGCTGCACGAGCATTTGTTTAAACGGCTAACGATACCCTTAAGTTGGTGTTCTCATGCAAACAGACACTCGAGGGGCTGTTAAAACACTCGTGTTTGTGCCGTCACGAAGAAACGGGATGAAAAGAACACTGGTGTCAGGAATCTTTGCTGCAGTGCTGGTGTATAGTGAGGGATAATCTCGGCCCTCGGTAAGCGTTTCTGATACGGACCGCACTCCTCAGCAGAAGCACCAGCAGAGCCTACTGCTTGCTCAAAGCCTCATGAGTACAGTTTTTTCCCCTGACCTGCAACCCCGAGGCTTATATGCCAAGATTTAGCTTTGTTGTTAAAATCCTGTGATTATTTAGTTATCTTTATGTTGTTCCAATCCAAACCAAAGAACCGTTTATACACTGTAACGAATGAAAAGGTTCCATCGCTGCCCTTTACTTTTAATCGTGCTCTTCAAAAATAAACGTCTCATTTTCTATCCATTCAGTGTTTTTCATTCAGACCCAATTGACACCGTTTAGTGTAACTTTCGTAATAAGTGAATTCCTATGCTTTTATTATGCGTTTGGTTTTAACCTTGTGGAATTGGTTTGTCAATATTAGGGTTAATTCTCTTTACTTGTTTGTTTTGGACAGCTTGTGCTTTGGGGGATGAGAACCTACACAATGCTTTTATGAGCCTTTTGCTGCGGTCTGCATTCTGGATTCTGTTCTTTCGGGTCATTACGTGTTATGATGTGTGACTCTAATGGGGTTAGTTGCTATTGGGAAGGAGAAACATAGAGCAGTCATTTCCCACGAGACTCCTCTAGTACGCAGGCTCACTGATGAGAGAGAAAGAGAGAGAGACATCTGCTCACACATTTCCTACATCCCATGTGCATTAAAAGCACAGATATTCTCTAAATAAACTAAGCCCGCAAAATTTAGTTCAAACCTCCCTGGTGCACACTCCTGTTACCTGTGCTGTTGCAAAGCTGTTTATCGTGTGTATTTTTATGCAAATATATAGATTTGAGTGGCTTCAGAGGCATTGGAATAAATCTCCATCCCTCCTGATTGGAGAGAGGTTTTCATACAATGACTGATGATTAAGTCGGCTATCAGACATGCCAAGCCAAGCCATAAAAAGGAAAAAGCCTTTTTCTTTTCCAGAGGCTAAATATGACACATATGTACATTCGGTAAGTTAGTCGAATTATCCTACAACAGTAAAAATTTGAATACTTAAAAAACAGAGGCTTATATAACTGCACTTGTAAAGCATGCTGTATATTTACATGAACACGTTTTGGAAAAATGCACAAGCTCACACAAATATACTTTTTCACATAAACAGGATGTCGGTATGTTACATTTTGTCCATTAAATCCAATGCAAAAAGTGTAGAATTATATCTTGATTGGATCCTTAAAGTTTAATCATTATAGACAATTCAAGTCAAATTTAGTAGTAGTTTAAAGCAATATTGTTGTATGTGTTTTACAGTGTGTCATCCTATCACAGTATAACAAAGCTGCTTTGTTCATGTTTTGATATGGAGATAACAAGTCAAGATGCTCAGCTTCAACTTAAGACTTCAACAAGACCTTCATCTTCATCAAGGGACAAAAGCGAAGGAGCACCGGTCGGGCTCGCACCGCTTCTAAAATTCATAGAGCCGTAGAGTCTAGCTTGGTGCTTGGAGTAAGCGAATGCTTGTCTCCTGATCATCTCCCCTTTATACATGGAGATCATCAACAGGGTTGACAGTACCACACCACCGAGTGTGAGGAGGCACAGTCCTGCAATCACACACCTGTCCAGGTGTGCCCCCACCCGGGCGTTCTCTCTCTCCAACCGCTCCATCTCCCGGGCAGAAACGGTATCGGGATTCACCTTGACGTCACGTGGGACCGTGTAGGAGATGACAACCAAGGAAATCCCAGTAACTAGAAAGGTAACAGCACCTATAAATCCATAATCCACTGACTTTTCCGTTGAATCCACCATGAAATCATCAACGGACAGCAGGGAGCATTCCGGGCCGCCTTCTGGCAGCTCTTTAGAAGAATTCCAACTGAAGTTGTCATAGTTGATCTCCTCTGCTAACAACTGACCGTCTTTATGGTCAGTAAAGTCAGCCACGCCAGGAAAAGCTGTTTCGAACTGCTCATCGTAACATACCTCGACTTCTTCATCAAATCCCCATTCATTGAGTTTGCATAGCCGTCCAATTGGCAGAGCCGCTGTCCATGGTTCTGAAAGCCTGTTCGCCTCATTAACATTCTCCTCCAGATACGCCTGGCAGCACTCTTCATTGGAAAGAGCCCTTTCATCTGCACACACTGAGTGATGACTTTGCTGGTGTTTTAGGGACCAGTCAAGGTGATCGGTCTGGACAGCGTCTTGACCACGAAAGAGGACTTTAAGATCAGCCATTTGAACTTCTAATCATACGTTCATCTCATAGCATGCTGGCTATAGCATCCCTGCAGTATGACAAGGAAGACAACAATCTATAACAGGCAATGAAACCATTTCATTTTAAATACAACACCAATATTTTAAGGGCTTTTAGTATAATTGGTCAAAATATTAATTACAAAACGGGTACCAACAGAGCTACCAGGTTCTGTTGTTTACTTTTATAGCCTATATAACATCCGTAAGAGAGAGAGATGTGTTTTCTGAGCAGATGGGAAGGGTTTGCAACATGCTACTTATATTGGACGGAAAATGATGACACACTGTATAGGTTTCAATATTACATTTATGCACGATAATTAAAATGTTCCAGTGACAGCTACTTGAGATTTATATTGTTTACAAATAAGTTATAAATTTCTAAACTTCTAAAGTTTGGGATCATATCAAAGATTTTAAAGTCTGTCCGACACGTTTTATCGTAAAAGTCGATATTAACAATACTACTATTCAAGTAAGGAAAATATTTTCAGCTAAAGGGTGAATAATTACTTTTGATGCGTATAATTAGTATTTAGTGTCATTTTCACTACCGAAACGTTCCTAAAGTGCGTTTTAACCAATCAACTATACTTGTAAACATTCATCTCAGGAGCTAAACGACGCCTCAACATCAGCACCGAGCAGAATAGTAAAGCGTTTCCTGCTTTTCAGTCTCAAAAAAAGTAGTAAGCACTCGGGAAAAGCTGTTGCCTGTATTATGTATCATCTGTTTTGCCGTCTTTTTTGTCACCTTAAACTCACAGAAAATCAAGGAATCGCCTACCTTTTCCAAGCAGCGCCTCGCTGGCATTCCTGCAGGGCTCGCGCTCCGTTAATTAAGCGAAGCTCGTCCTGTTCCACCCGCGCGCCGCGCTCAGGTCGCCTCGACGCTGCGCGAGCCTCTAAGACGAGGAGAGACGAGGAGATGAGAGGAGGGAAGAGAAGGGAGGGAGGTTTACTAGTGTCGTGGGGGAAATGAAGGCTGATCAAACACTTTCGTGCTGTTCTCCTCGTGAAATTTATGTCTGTGACGCACCCGATACAGATTGCATGCCCAAGCTGTGTCCTAAATTAATTATCCCAGAAATGAACATCATTAAAACATTCTTGAAAATGCAATTTAGAAAACATCCCCTGAAATTAATGTTTGATTGCTTTTTCATAACACAACGTAACAATAGACTACTGAATAATTTTGTTTGTTTGTTTAATTTTTGAAAGACGCTTCTGTGCAGGCACAGACTTTAACGTCTTACTGCCAAGGAAGGAAAATTAAGTGTTTATTTATCTGCAAAAAAAAAAAATAAAAAAATTACATTATATTGTTGTCTTAGATGGGTATACCAGACAAAAATGTAGGTCTATTTGTCATAGGGAAAACTGTCACAAGGTCTAACATTTTGAGTCTATTTGCAATGTGGGACCTGGGCTAGTTGTCCCAAATTTAATACTGAAAATAAATTATTACATAAATTTATGTACAGTTTTTGTATGTTTGGTTTCGGTTTGAAAGCCAATGTCTGACACAATCATCATTGTAAATATATAGTAAACATATTATTTTGGAAAGCTCAGGTTACTTGTCACAGGGGGTTGTACACAAGATGTACACTGAAGAAAATGACTCTTTGAACTAACTTAATTCATTCATGTAATCATGCATCCTGGTTGCACACAACCAAATTGTGTTTTAT
>JAUMHQ010000082.1:14921979-14929479 GCA_032361165.1 Enteromius paludinosus
TTTGGTTGTGTGCAACCAGGATGCATGATTACATGAATGAATTAAGTTAGTTCAAAGAGTAATTTTTTTCAGTGTACGTAATATACAGACCGGGGCTAGTTGTCACACATTTTATGCTAAGTATATATTTTTTTGTTTTATTTTTGATTGTCAGTTTCTGGCACAAACCTTAAAGTCTTGGCTTCAAAAAAGGTGTTCCCTCTGTCAGTGGCAAAGAAATTTTTTAAGATCTTCAGATTTTGGGTAAGCTAGAAGGCTAATTCCAATCTTGTTGTCCAGAAAAAGTTCATTTTAACCATTTGGACATATAGTGGGGTAAGTTGTCACAATGTAACCAGATTATAACCAGATTTTAAGCTAAAATTAAATAGCAAATCTACACTGAAAATACATCAATTTATAACAAAACTATTTTAAGGGTAAAATCAGGTTAATAGTTCTTTTGTACAGTGCATTACACAACAGTTAATGAATAAAAATGTAATATACAAAGGTAACAAAAAATAACACTATATATATATATATATATACACACATACACTTTATGAAAGTTCAGCAGAATGACTATGTTGAACTGTGATGTATTTTTTTCTGAGAAGCACCTGACTTCACAAGCCCCATGATGACCCTTGCTGTTCATGGACATGATGCCAGCCAGTGTAGCGTAAGTTTAGGTAGCCATAGGTCATAATCAGAGTGTGCCTCACTGATTTCTCACTGAAAGCTCAACGTGTACTAATGCAACATTCTGCTAGCGCACTGAATTAAACAAGACTGGTGACATCAGCTGGTTAAAACACATGAAAGACATTGCTATGCTCCAGAGGCTGGAACATTACTAGAGCGTAAACTGTGAAATTGACATTTATGAGAATTTGCCCCCTGTGAGTTCAGATCTTATGTCTCTCTCTATCATGGGCTACACATTGCATTAAGATGACTTGAGAAAGGAGCAGCAAGCGTACAAAGTCGTCTCCATAAATGACAGCTAAGATGGCCTCTATTCAAAATCAGCCATGAGAGCTGCAATGCTCACAGTTTAGTCGACAAAGCGTGAACGACAGAGCATAGAACATTTCTAACATTCGTTTCATGCATGCTACTGTTCACACACATGTGCCTCATCTCATATTTTGACAAAAAGTGCTTGATTTAACCTTCTGACATGATCACGTGAACACGCTGAGACAAAGAACTAAATTATCTTCCTAATATTTGGAGACATTTAGTGTTACATCCCCACCTGCTCACTAGCGGATGCTTTGCAGTGAATGGGTGCCGTCAGAATGAGAGTTCAAACAGCTGATAAAAACATCATTGCAACCTACAGGACTTCAATCGGTCATTGAAATTGAAAAGTTCTTGGAAAAAAAGAAAGAAAAATCTTGGCATTACATAAAAATCCCACATGGTCTCATAGAAATACGTACCTCTGTGCACATTTTGTGCAACAAAGAAAACATGTCCACTGAGTGGCGCTACAACACGGGTTTCACAATATGTGAACCCTGGCACATATGTAATGCGTTGATATTGGTAAGTATTGCAGTGATATGTACTTATTGGTAGGCATATGTGTTCGGTGTCTCGCTTAAAAGAGAACACATTTAAGCCATGAGACCAGGTAGTGACAATCAGAAAAACAACAACAATGTGAATAAAATTAGCCAAATAACGCAACCATATTAATTATTAATGTCCCAGTGCATACTAGGAAGATTGCCAGTGGGGCTGAATCGCATTTTTAGTTTTTTTTCCCCAGTGTTAGTTATGATGGTTCATAAAAGAAAAGCAGAATTGAGATGCTTGTTGTTGCTGATGGCTTGTGAGCAATCCAAGAAAACTTTTTTGGGGGGTTATGTTATTTGATCTAAGAATAATCATTTTACAGAACATTGACAAAAACATGTTTGCCATCTGCACACAGTATGAAACGTGGGCTTGTCTTTCAGAATACGAAACTTATCATACGCTTGACACTTTTTATATCTAGCAGCTGCCGTCAGTGACGTCGTATCTGAGGGCACAAACCTAAGGATTGTTTGGAACTTGTAAGAGTAAGATGTGACACTTTATTTCCCGCTGCGTTGTGTGTTTTGTTTATCTGCTGGTGTCTGATGTGACATTTCTGCTGATGGATCCTTTCTGTAATAGGGCCTGTAACAGGGCACAGCTAAGAATAGCTATGGAGGAGCCAGCATGAGACATTTAAGACTTCAGCCCTTCTGTTGGTAAGGGACAGACACACAAAAGCGACCTTTAGTCTCCTGAAAGTTTTGACATAACCGGATCTGTGTGTGTGTCTCTCACCATGGGAAGATACACGCTGGAGGTTTTCAGAAAGAGATTGTGGGCATGCACTGATTTTTTTTTCTTCTGGAAAATATTTGTTATGACAGATTTGCGACTGATAAGACGAGACACATTCACTGTAGGCCTACCCTAACCGAAAGGGCCACCAGTAGCCTGAAGGACAGTACATATACTCAGCTATATTAGTGAAAATGTCTAGATGTTGATATGGAGTGTATATTGACAATGCTAACTAGGCTGTGCGTCTTTTGCTAATAGTTTTATGCAGCGCAGTTGCTGGGTAGTTTTCCTGTAACTAAGTTGCTGGGTCATATTAATGTGTTTTCTTAACTGTCTCTGACAAAACAACCCAGCTGTTAAGATAACAATAACCAAAGCATGTGTTCTGTTCAATATTTACCCAGCGCTGGGTTGGGTTGTTTTAACACACCACACACATTACATGTTTTGATGACTGTTGGTATAATCAAGTGGATGCAGCATATAGTTAAAATCATACAAACAAAGCATTTTTTTTTTACCATGCTGTAATGTTAGAAACAGTAAGTGATCATGATATAATGAGATATAGGGTTCTGTTTTGAAAGTTTTTTACTGTGAACTTTTTGTATTGTCATTGTGAAGTTTTATAAACAAACATGAACACAGTCAGCTCATGCTCAAGTGGTACACACTTGTTCATTATGTGCATTCCCAGTTCAATGATAAGGTAGACTACATGATTATCAAATGCATTTCTTGTTGCTTAAGCTTGCTGTGCAAAGGTTTGGTTATGAGGCTGCAGAGCAGTTCTTTTATTTTACAAGCCCTCAGGGTTTCCTTTAGAAAGGAGAAGGGTTGAACCAGAGTGCTGTTAACGCCTGGCCTTGAGTCATGTCTCTGACGGGACTCTGGAGCACCATACTGCCACTGGGTCTCTGCTTTTGGCTTCATTATTTCTCTAGGAAATGGCTCTTAAAAGAGCCTTTAACTCCTAGACCCACTTTATACACTTGGACCTGTTTTATAACCCAGCCGACCGCTGCTGAATTATAGGAACAGCAACATGTTCAGCTATGGATGTGGAGCAACAATGAAGCAACAATTCCAATCATTTGGAATAAGTGCACTCGTTCTAATGAAACCTGATATTAAATATTTTGAATTATGTATTTCTGGCTGGAACTTTAACATTAAAACATCACTAATTTAAAAATTAGATCATCAAGATCCTCTCTGGAAGGTAAGTGAACAAAAAATGGAAAATATACTCTCTTTAAAAAAGTAGGCCTAATTAAAAAAACTAAGGACTAAAAAAATGTAAAAACACTGCGAAAACTTACTGTATACCGTATTAGTATATCGCCAGAACTATCAGATGACTTAAAGAAACTGCCAACCATGATAAAAAAAAGGCAAGTATGGTGATAATAAATATATACAGTAGGACTATGTATATATTTATATAAGTTTTTAAAAACTTCTCCCTCCTTCTGCATCGCACCATATAATAATCTAGTTTAACCCTTTGTGTACTCTGAATATTGTTGATTTATGACCAACTGCTTATGGTATTCCTCATTTGTAAATCACTTTAGATAAAAGCATTTGCTAAATGAATAGATTTAAAGGAAAATATGCTGAGAAACATAACACAGATTTTTTTTCCCACTGAGTACTTGAGTGAGCATTTTAAGCTGTACACTTTTGGTTTAAACTTGCTGCTGCTAAGAGCTTTTTGTGAATTTTAAGCATTTTGGAAGCTCAACATCTAGAGTTTATACATGCTTTAATCAATTGATGCTGCTCACTGTTATCAAACAGAATATTTAAAAACTTAATATTTAAAAAAATTTAATCAGAGAACATGACATAATTCCTCAAATCCTGTTGTTATGGCATGATATCATTAAGGAGATTACAAACAAGAAAGTGATATTTACGAATTAAAAGTATTAAGAGGCCATAGATTTTTTGTGTGTGCATGTTTTCTTTTTTCAAAGAAGAGAAAAGAAAAAAATTAATTTAATTCAATTAATTTCTTGATAAAATGGCATCTTGTCATGTTAGATTAGCATGACACACAGTGACAGAATTGCTCCAATCAGAGTATTAATACACTTTTTGAAAATTGCTTCCATGTTCACTTAATTGTTGTATTGTGATACAAAAAAAAAACTAATCTAACGATTTTCAGCTTTAAATGATGAGTTTATGAAGTATAAGATGTAGCCTATGATTGGAATACGCAACACAACACAATCCACCTATTGAACGCGGAAGTAAGTAGCCTGGGCCCGCATATACTTCCTGTGACCCTACATTCAATTTCGCGAGCAAAGTCAGTCTGGCAAAGCTGCCGTTTTAGAGCATTTCCGAAAAAGTGGGAACCAATGAGAAACGAGCTCATTTTCAATATCAAGCAACAAAACGAACGTTTTTTTTACAGCCAAGAATAGCTGGACGCGGATGAGACCGGAAATAAAACGTTACCCATAACATTTACAAATGGCGGCGTCCATTTTTTCGTCAGGAAAAAGATGGATAGAAATTATCAAACTATACACACTTTTTAAATAAGCTGAACAGAAACTTTAAGGCAACGTTATCTATGAGTATTTTGTGACATATTAAATAAATATTTAATATTTTCATTTTTTTTGCGAAATTAATGTGCCCTTTTTTAGCACACCTGCAGAAATGTCGAATTAAAAGCAGCGCATGTCAGTCTCATTCATTGGCAGTTCCTTCCTTTGACACAAGGTGGCACCAGAGCACAGAAGTGGAACCCAATGTCTCCATCCACATGCATTATGCTGCTTTGCCAGACACCACACATCATTTGCATTTTAAGTAGTCTTAATTTCACTCATTTTACCAGAGGGACGTGGTTTTAAACTGCATTGCACTGGTCAGTCTGTGATAGTGAATAACATTTAAAAAAATGCCATTCATCTCAAAAAGATCTAAGAATAAGGATCAGTCAGTTTTGACATAATTGTGACATTGTCCCAGTGGTGCCACTCCACCGGCTAATTGGGTTGTGAACTCCTCTCTCGGTTTCCCTTGGATACAGACCCCTAAATAAATGCTGAAGTGGCTTGGCACGATAAGGTCTCTTCTGTCTGTATGCCATAACCACAGTTGGTGAGGAGGAGAGCTTTTCTCATGTTCATAATAGAGCAACTGTGCCGTCCCACATGAGTCAATTACTCTTGTAAAGAATTAAAGAAACCTTGCATGTCTGTTAAAATAGCTGCCAAATGTTACTGTGTAAAAAAAGAGGGGGAAAAAGGAATTGTCACAGGCACGTCACGATATGTTACATAAGCTAATGTTGTTATTTTAACTATTTGTTCTCTGAGACAATGGGCTGCATGGGACCACAACAAAACAACAACAACGCAGAAAGAATAATAACGCACAAGCTCTGAGTTATTGTTTAAAATGTGCCAACCAGACTTTTGCTCCCACATGCACCTGCTAATAATTCAACGAAGTGTTGTGATTAAATTTCACAGGCCAAATTGAAGACAGTGACCTGTGGCTCAGAGAAGTTTCAAGCATTAACACCATCATTCATGTGTCACCTGGAAACAGCTCCTGTCTGAGCCACATACAAAGATTTCTTAGTCATTATAACATAGGCCAAGCTATTTCTTTTCTAACAGAGTGTGCCTAAAATGAAATGAATTGAAAATAGATTTTGACCAAAAAAGAGAGAGTTTTAGGTTGAGCAGTTCTTCCTGGTTTGTTGTATCAAGCTTTTACTTTTTACGTGAATGCCATCTGATCAGTGAAAATTTAAAATGCATGGAAATCATAAACATGCTTTGCCTACAGCGAATTTAAAAAATGTGTATGAGAATCAGCATGGCTAAATTTAGCAACATATTCCGATGTAAATATGAAATTTTAAAGCAGAAAGACTTAAATAGTATTATCTTGTGAACAGATGCTCTTTAAAAACAGTGTATTTTGCTTATTTAGGTGCTTCAAGATGCCATAGATGCCTTTTTATCTAGACGGATCTATAAAGAGCAGATTACATCTGAAGAATCTACACAAGGGTCTTTGTGGTTATATAGGTTCAGATTACAAAAAAATTAAGAAAGCGATGGTTCTCTAAAGATCCCTTTGACTGAATGGTTCTTTGTGGAATCAAAAATGGTTCTCCTATGGCATCGCTGTGAAGAACCTACCTAATTTTTTTTAAGGGAGTAGATAAAGTTAGGCTATACAAATCATCTGCAAATTTAAAAATAAATAAATAAATAAATTGACACTTGCAAACCGCATTACAGTAACAACAAAATAAAAATAAACACAAAAAACTACAAAATAAAAGCCTATTTATTTCATTATTTAAGATGTAAGGCCTATATAAAAATGTTAAAAAGAGCAAAACAATGAGCAAACAATCTAAATAATATGTCTTGCAGTTGTAAATGTAGACGTCTGCTTTAGAATGATTTAGAATGTATGTAAAGACAAAATATCTGTAAGACGTTTGCCAGACGTTTTTAGGCAGCAGATGCTTTCCAGATCAAGAGATCTTTAACAGACATCTTGCAGACGTACATGTTCTATCTGGGAAAACTTGTTGTAGTCACACAGGATATCAATCGGACCACATGCCTACAATCTTTCCAAAAAATCATCCAAGGTCAAAATATCAAAGATATATTAACCAAGGTCAAAGATAATGCAGGCTATAAGACTCGAAATATCATGCCAGGTTTCATTTGATTAAATTGTGTGCGTGCATGAAACGCCCCCTTTTCTGAGCGCGCAGCCGAAGCGAGTCTAAATTCAGCACCACGTTCAGGAGATCCATCATCTGATCTACAGCATCAGCAGAGAGCGCATCTGTCTTCAGTCTGTTCTATTGCATTTAGAGGAGAATCAACTCTGGAGATCGATCAGCTATGTGAGTTATGTTTCGCTTTCATATTGTAAATTAATATAAATTTGTTTTCGAGACGCAAAAAGTTCTGAGAGGGATGAGCCGCATTTAAACTCAACACAATAAAAAGCCTTTAGAATCGGACTTTTTTTTTTTTTGAAGAAGAACTTTGGAGATTTTTGGGGAATGGAGAACTTGACAGTTTTCAACGATACTCTGGAAGCTTGGACTGACCGCAGTGTCGAATACAAGGTGATCAGCGTCCTCATAGTTTTCCTCATATGCGCTCTCGGGATAGTTGG
>JAUMHQ010000082.1:14931979-14935003 GCA_032361165.1 Enteromius paludinosus
GCATTTTTCAACCGAGATAGACGATTTGACACCGACAGACGAGCTGTTTCCTGATAAGAAGCTTCTGTATCCAGAGGACTGAGACTTTAGGAGGGAGACTTTCAGTCAGGCCTGATAAACTCATGACAGCTACACAACACCATAAATCTCAGAATACGTAACGATACATACTGAACTGCAGGGACAGCACTTTGAAAGTTTCACTTTATCTTGATTTAAAGAAAGCATGCTCAGTACAGTTGAATTCATCTTCCTGTCTCGTTCACTTGCCAAACCAGCTCTTTAGAATCTGAAATGAAATCACCATAAGCTGCATGGTTGCATTATCTGCTGGAGTCATGATTCTTAATTAAAATCGCAGTGCACTGCATATGTAATACAGGGTAAACTGAAGTACATATTGATCTGAAAATATCTTCAGGGGTTGCCATTGTGATTAATGGGTGGCCTTTTCCCCTGCAGACCCCTGGGAAAAAATGCTGAAACTGCTTTATTCTGCAGTTGCAGTTGTTTCAGAAATGTTCAATAAGAGCTAACTTAGTTTACACCCCACTATATGGAGATATATATTTAAAACGCTTTCAATCCAAACTTAAAATGAATGCATAGTTTTTTTTTGCTTTCATTATCAGCATTCTGATATCACACTGACGAAAATGTAGACAAAGTTTTCAGAGCACTATTTTTATGTTAACTGAATGTAAATAAACAAAATAATGAAGAATCAAATGCATGAACAAAATATGAAATCGATTTTATGTTTTTACATCGCCAGCATGAAAAGCTGCCATAAGCTCCACCAGCTGGGCAGGGTTGCCAGGTGTTCAAAACAAAAGCATCCTAATTGGTCCATCCAAAACTAGCCCCAAACTAGTCCAGTTGCTTGCTTTTTTTTGGTTTCGTCAAAATCTCAGTCTGGGGCGAGTCCACATTTTCACTTGCTGAAAGGTTCTGCAAAATCACAAACTAAATGCTGGAAATCAGAGGCAAATCAGAGCTCGTTTACACGACAATCAATCATGCGGTGTAAATTATGAAACGCGATCTGAGTGAATAAATATTAAAATAACTGGACCTGGCAGCGATTTGAAACCCTACTGCGAAAACTACAGCGATCGGGCGACTTTAAAAATAGAGCCGCGTGAACTCGTCATAATAAATAGCAGCCCGATTATGTGGGAAAACCACAGATCTGGCAACACTGCAATTGGAAAACGCAAGAATAATAATTGTTTCCTCACACATTTCCCAAACACCTCCCTTGGTTACCATTGGTCATATAAAAGAAATAGTCCCGCCCCAAACTCATGCTATTGGCTGAGCCAAATGGGCAAAAAAGGGTGTCCTATGCCTTACTTATATTTAACAACTACTTACAATAAAGAATTTTAACATTTATCAATCCTATATTTATTAATGAAATTTTTTGGAGCTTATTTAGATTACTAAGTTTCATGAATGTATGAAAAAATGTCTAAAAATACTTCACATCTGATGAATGAATCCTTTGTATTATAAATGGTGTAGACAGCATATGATTGTATTGATGATCTTCATACTAGCCGATAAGCTACATCCCAGCACATGGTTTTTTACATGGTTAAATATCTTCATCTCTATCACAACTGACTGTATTCAATTATTCTGCATTAATATGTTGTGCTTTAGGTTTGGAATATATCTAAGTGTTCTTGATGTAAAGAATGGTCTGTTCTGTTTTGAGAGCTGAAGAATAGGTTATTTTAGTGAATTAGCTAGCTCGGTTTAAAGGTTGTTAGAAAGCTACGGTCACACAAATGGTTTTAAATCATGTTCTGAAATGTTAATGCATAGCTCTTTTTGGCTTGAAACAAATGTAAAAGTGTCCAGTATGTTTAAATGTGCTGTAATTGTTGTCTCAGTTTGGTGATTGCTTGCCATTATCGTTGAAATAATTGATGCTGAATTATTCGATCAAACACGTTAGCATCCTTATTACTGTATGTATTTGATATTTTGCCTGTGTGTTATTATCCAGGGGTTATTAAAAGAAGTTATATCTACATCTATTTTAAAACATATTTCTGAATAAAATAAATGTACTGGTTCATTAAAGGCTCATTATGATGTTTAATTCATTATAATTTATTGTCTGGCGACAGCGGTGGTTTCTGAAAATCTTTTCTGATTTACATGCATTTTACAAACAGTTCTGAATAATGCTCTGCATAATGCAGCACTGATGTCTAATTGGGCTATTTAAACTTAATTATTCTCTGTCTAGCACATTTCTACTGCCACATGAAGTTAACTTCCAGAAACCAGCATTCATACAAAACACTCAGCTAATCAATACGACATTGTGGCAAATGGATGAAAGGACAAAAACGCTATTTAAAAGACTGACCACTATATGTTCCAATACTGGCAAGCTCAGCAGAAGAAACACATGAAATATTAAACATAATTCATTTAGTGCAAATGACATACGACATTGTGCTATTCGACCTTCATTCGGTATATTAAGAAAAACACAACCAGTGCATTATCAAATTACATTCTAGTAAATGCCCTAGAGAGGTTCATGTGTTTAAGCGGTGCTGTCAGCAACACAGACCCGGGTAAGAAATCCGTAAAAATTATGGTAAAAAACGACAGCTGTAGTTGCTGGAATTCGACGGTAAAAAATACGGTAACAGCGTTTTAGGTTTTACGGTTTAACTCAAATATACAATAAACATTAATTTAATAACATTACATGTGACATGCAACCCTAATAAACATAACTGATAAGAAAAAAAAAAAAATCAAAAGGAAAACATTAAATTCAAATAAAAATTGAAATGCAATGCAGGAAATCTGGGTTTGTCCCTGTAAATTTTACCAAAATTTTCCACATTTTTCATTTTTTACCGTGTAGGGCTTTGGTCAACTCAAACAAAGGAGAAGAAAACGAAAATTGTGGTATTGTCACATTCTTGTCTGTTTTAGTTCTGTTTTGAATCTGTGTTTTTGCATTCTTGGTTTGGTTTTGTTTTCATTGTG
>JAUMHQ010000082.1:14980226-14994706 GCA_032361165.1 Enteromius paludinosus
CCTGACAGCGGACCTAGGGGAAACCCGAGGTTTGTTGTCATTCTTTAATGTGCCCCTCTGGTTAAACACTGGCCCCTTCTTGGCCCCCCTAGTAAAATTAGTCTAGAACCGCCACTTGAAGTGGTTTAAATGGTTTTTCATTTGATATGGCGTTTGTTTCTCAGGCCTGGCGGTAGACATCAGCGCTGCGGACCTGCAGTACGCTCTCCAGGGGATCCCAGAGCTCGGCCAGCTGCAGGTGCAGAGATCTGGAGACTGCAGGGGCTACAGCTGGAACATCCAGTGGCTCACCATCCCTGGAGATCAGCCTCTGTTAAAGGCAAGAAAGAGTTGCTGGTGCAATTCACCAATGTTCTCCAAATCTGCAGGGCAACTGCAAATGAGAAATGCTAATGGGAATCTAAATAAAGTGTTTAGTAAAAAAAATATACTTTAAATATATAAAGTCTACATGTTGTGTTATACTCAAGACTATATGGCTGCTAAAAATGACTGGTGTAAAAGACTTTAGAAAACATTCAAATAGAAAACAATAATTTAAAATATTAGTATTTTGGATCAAATAAATTCAGGGCTGTTGAGCATATAAATTAAATTAAATAACATTTACAAATGTCCCAGATTTTTCAGTAAGACTTTTACAATTAGTTTTCATTAGTTAATGCCTGTTAATATGTTAACTACCGTGAATGAATAATGAACAATACATTTATAACAGTTTTATTAATCATTTTTAATATTAGTTTATAGGAATACAGTTAGTTCATGTTAATTCAGGGTGCATTAACTAATGTCAACAAGCACAACTTTTAATTTTAATAATGCATTAGTACATTAATAAATGCAGAAAAAATATAGTTTATTCTTACACCGTGTCCAACTACATGCGACGTGACGCTATGAACATCCAATAAAAGGTATCTTTTTAATGTTAATCGGTTTCATATATGACAGTGGAAATGATTAAGTGTTTTATTAAAACTTAAACATGTCCAATATGAGTTTAAATATCATATTGCGAGACCTTATAGCCATACTAAAGCAACTTTACCTAAGATTCGAAGAACTGTGAACTCACAGCGAAGCAACCAGTGTATTTCCTCTTATGTAAAGCACTTTGAATTGCCATTGTGTATGAAATGTGCTATAAAAATACATTTGCCATGCCGATTCCGATGTTATCAGTCACTCAGTATGTACATTTAATGATGTTAAAAAATCTTTTGCGCTTCCAGAGACGAACGAACGCTTCTGATTGGCTGTGATATTTGACTGATTCTGTGAAACCCAAATCTTGTCGCGTCACATGTAGTTAGGAGTTCATGTTAACTAAACTAGTTAACTAATGAACCTTACTGTAAAGTGTATATCTTAATTTTTTTCAAACAGTTAAATTTCATTAACATGTTTTAATCATTTCAACCAGATCAATGCTTCCAATGTGGTTGGTGTGAACCCTTCAGTGACATCACGCGAGATTGAGAAAGGAGGCATCTTCAAACAGAGAATTATGGGAGACCTTCTGCGTGTGCCTACAAATAAACCACAGGTGTCTTTTTTACTGCAATAATTATGTTTGTCCAACATACATTGGTCATATAAATGAAGCTTGTTTTTAAAGGCTTTTCCTCATGTTACCTGATGCCGTGTAGCGTGCAGAGTTCAATAGTGCTACGTAGCGGGTCAGTTGAAGTGTGGTCTGGTCGGGTTGCTCTGTTTGAATATCCACTGTTCAGGGGATTTTGCATGTCGAGAGGATTACGGCTAAACCAAAGCATGAAAGGTTCATTTGTATTATTACAGACAGACAGGTGTGCATTCTGTAGTCTGAATGTGCATGATCCTAGTAATATTTTACTCCAGTAATTAATGAAAATCCTTAGTTTAAGTTCACTTGAAAAGGGTTAACATTCAAAATCAATTTTGCATTGATTTGCAACTTAATGTTTAAAAACAGATGAGAAATACTGCTTTTAGGATATATAACAACTGAAATGCGTATTCCTGTTTTTAAAGGTGGAAGTTTTCATTAATGGCATCCCATCGTGGTGTTCAGGAGATTGTGGTTTCACTTGGAGTGAGTCAAAGACCCCAAAAGTGACCGGGATTTCTCCTACACAAGGTTGGGGGAATGATCAAGGCTCACATAAAAGCTATCTTCTCCATTATTTAGTGGTTAATACTACTGTCATAATTTGTCGTTCAGGATCCAGCGGTCTGGGAACAGTTCTCACTATAAATGGATCTGGTTTTGATGGTGGAAACGTCACTGTAAAGACTGGAGATGTGGAATGCTCTGTTCTACAGGTTACCAGTAAGTCAAACCCAACAAATCTGTTTTTCTCAAGGCACAAACAGCATTCAGATGGCATATGTCCATTTTGATAAACGAATGCAAAAAGCGTCATATCATTTGTCATTTTTAATAATAATAATAATTTACTTCCTCAAGTTGATTCAAAGCCATTTGACTGATTTTCTTCTGTGAAACACAAATTTAGACACAATTGTCCATGCAGTTACTATGATATAGGGCTTCAAGCTTAAAAAAATGCAAAGCACCATAATAGTACAAAAAATATGAAATTTAAATCCCAATTTTAAAAAAATAAAAAAAATAATTATGCTTACAGTAGTGATGTGGTGACAGAATTTTCCTTTAAGTGTAATTTAATTATACACCTGATCATTTATTTGTGTTTCAGACACTTCTATAACCTGCCAGGTCGGTCCTGCAAGTGCAGGCGTACAGCCAGTCTCTCTGAGTTTCTCTTTGGTGGGAAATGCCCAAAAACACAATGGCAGCAGCTTCAACTTCACACACCTGTTAGGAGTGACCTCTATAAACCCCACAACAGGAAGTGTGGCAGGTACACTTAGCACTTCCCTATGCACAATAGTGCGTGAATGAATTATATATATATATATACACACAGAGAAGTATTTGTTGCTTGCTTATGTATGAAAGCCCATTTCTGCAACGTACGAAAAAATTTCTGCCTTAAAAACTGAAAATTATGACTTACTTAAATCATAAGTATTGAAATTAATATTTGCTAAATTGAAATTACGGGATAAAAAGTCACAATTAGTTGAAGTTACTAAGCTGAAATTATGAAAATAAAGTTAAAGTTATGACTTCAAAAGTCGAAATTATGACTTTACAAGTAAGAATTGACTCTGTTGATAACTTAATAATTGGTTTAGTCCAAAACCTGGTTTCCAGTGTTATCCCAACATATCTTAAAAGATTTAATTGATCTTTTTCCTGTATGTCTTGACAGGAGGGACAATTCTGACAGTATCTGGCTTTGGATTCAGTCATGAAACCGCAGTCACCATTGGCACTCAGCCATGTAACATTATACAAGTGGATCTTTCCCAGCTGAGCTGCATAGTTCCTGCTGTGAGTGAAGAACTTGATTTCCCAAGAAGCTTTCTGAAAGCAGTCAAATTTAAAATCCTAAATAGCAGTTTTTATTATTGTTATTAACTGCTCATGGTGAATTCCCTAAACATGCATTCACATCCTCTGCAAGCTGACAACAAGCCTAAACCTTAATTTCGTCCACGAATCTTGTGTTTAACACAGGGATCAGAAGGTGATCAGAGAGTAACGCTAACCATGGCACAGATGACAGCCGTATCAGATGGCTTTTTCACATACAGCCGCAGGTTGGCGGCCAATATCACGTCTGTGAGCCCACAAACTACACCAGTATTTGGTAAGGGATTGACATTTGTGCCTTTTCAAATGATTCTACCTAATTCAGTACAGATATGTTTCAAAATCCATGTATTCCCCTGGGAATTAAACACATGAGCAAGACGCTTGGACGTTTTCTACCTGTATCTGCAAGGGCACCAATTTTGACAAAATTAAATTTCTATGTATACTCTGTCTGTTAAATTTGTCCTGTTTGTAGAATAGAGTTCTCTTGGCTTTAATCTAGGCACTGAAAACACTGGTGCTGTTTGAGTATGTCACTGTCTGGGTTTTGTCAAAATCGGTGCCCTATAGTTGCTCGCATTCAGTGTTTTGCAAACAGCCAACAGCTGATTGTATTCTGATCTGAGAGAAAGCTGTAAAGTTATACTCTGTCTGTTGAATATGTTCTATTTTTAGAATAGAGTTCTCTTGCCTTTATTCACAAGAATGCAAAGTATAAATAAGGATCACTGAGCTTTCAGATCAGTTCAGACAAAGATTTAATCCTTTCACCATTCAACATGTAATAGCACTTCAATTATGTGTCACTCAAAAACTAGACTAGACTTTGGACGTGGAAATAATGTCATAATTATGTGTGCTGTATCTGAAATCTGGAACAAACACCTACCTACACAAAATCTTCTGGGCATGAATCTTCTATAAACGGAATTAAATAAATTCATTACTTTAAATTAAATATTAAGTTATGGAGAGACAAACGTCAAGCGTTTTAGAGTCACAGCATGTTTGCTTTAGCAACCGTCTGTATATTTAGTTTAATTTCTAATCTGAATCAGGCACATCTCTTAGATCAGAGAAGGACAGACTGTGACTGCACAGTAAACCATGTCTTATGGTCCATTTTTACTCTATTTAGGACCTTTTTAGTTCACCTGTCTTTATTCCAAATCGCCTTAAGACACTCTTACACTTTGAGCTGCTGATTGCAACAGAAAGCTACATGACAAAGAGACGTGTTATATACCAGTGTATAATTAGTATGTCTAAAAACAGGGCCAATTTCCATATACAAATAAATGCTGGTTAGCTTTTCATCTTTGAGACAAGATAATGAAGATAAAAGTCATAGGATACAAACAAACAGGTAAAATCACATTCAAGTGTCAAGTGTCTTTCTCCATCCCATTGTTGTGATCTGCGTTTACATCTTGGTTACAGCTGTAAACCCCCATATGGCCTCCAGACAAACCTCTTTTCCAGCTCTTTTGTGCACACCAGATAATTGCACTGGCTTTGGCTTATGTCACGCAATCAGAAAAGCGGGTTTGGCTGCAGTGAAGGACAGTCAACAGCGTGCCGGTTCTTAAAAGCTGATTTAAACACACCAGACAATAAACGGTCAATGCAATTTCATATCTAACCTCCTTATACCTTCTTCATCGTTTGTTATAAAGGACGCAGGATTCTCACCATCTTGGGCACAAATTTTGAGTCTGCTGTTAATGGCAGCTCTGTTTTGATTGGCGAGGCCAAATGCGAAATTCAGGGGTGGACCAACGAAAACATCACCTGCCTGCTACCCACACTCCCCCCGGCTGAGTACAGTGTTCATGTGAGAGTCGGAAACCAGGGTTACCCCTTAACCAGGTCTCACATCACTTTTTGTACTCTTTACAATCAGATTTTAAACTAGTGCTGTATATATCATGCAACAACTGTGGAAGAATACCATTTAATATCCTAAAAGGATTTATTTTAAGATGTGACTAATACAGAGTAATTACCTAGTAAGTACTTAGTAGTAGCCGATGTACTGACATAAAACAAAATGTACTTATCATGTAACTAAGTTACGGAACAGTTTGTAATTGTGCAGATGTAACATCTGCACACTCCAGTTGTTACGGACCAGATACTTATGCAACCAAAAGATTGTCACATGTGTTACAGACTTTATACAACGTAATTATAAATTCTAGTACACAGACATAAGCTACTTAAAATAAAGTGTATCAAGATTGTACTTAAGTGTAAGTATCTGTGTAACAGACTCGGTCTGTAACAAATGTGTCTGTTACATCTACATGATTACAAACTGTCCCATTACATGATAAGTACATTTAATTTCATGTAAGTACAATGGTTACAACTAAGCTAATTAGCTACAGTAATTACCTAAAAATAAAGTGTTAACCCAAAAAAGTAAAAGCACTTACAATGACAATTTAGTCAAAATTAAAGCTTTTTTTTTATATATACTGTACTAAATGTTTGTTTTCTTGTGTGTGCAGTGCTGGCGTTAAAACCACCATAGAGTATGTTCTAGAGGTGACTGGTTTCTCTCCATCTCTGGGGTCTTTGTATGGAGGAACCACCATCACTATCACTGGCTCTGGGTTCAGTTCTGTCGCAGAAGATAACGATGTCATTCTGGGTAAGACAGGAAGACCACGACAGAAAAAAAATGTATCAGCATTCTTTAAAATACTTTGATTTCAACACTTTTCACAACTCTTTACCGAAACCAATCATTTCCAGATCATTTACTCCAGTCACGGTTATGACTCTGTGTGTTTCATACAGGAGACAGACAATGCCGAGTGACAGCTGCTTCAGATCATCACCTGGAGTGTGTGACCCAGTCTAGAGAAAAAACACATTCTGTGACTAACCAAGGTTTCCACCCTGGTAATATCTCTTCACTTTTATCTCTTGTTCCGTCACGCACACAACACCTGAATACATCAGAGAGTGGGGAACAATGGCTGTCAGCACAATGACTGTCTCGTCACGAAAATGACTTTTCAAATACTTGAGCTGCCAGCGAGCAGCATTCTTCATAGCACCGTTTAAGTGGACGTTTTAAGCTTTTTAAAGAGCTATGAAAGTATTGTTGACATTTGAATGTGCTATATTTTATACGATATGCACAGAATTCACACAGTAAAATTCTAGAAGATTTGCAAAGAAATCTGAATGACAGCTAATTGAATTCATTGGATGTTCTCTCTAAGTCTTCTGATATGATGCTTCTGTTACCAAATGGAATTTCAGTTTACATTGTTCTGCACAAATCATGGAAGCACTTTATTTTTAGGTTTCATAATGCAGAGTAATTACCTAATTAGCTACTTATTGGTAGACATTATATATTATATGAAATAAAATGTACTTATCATGTAACTAAGTTCTGGAACAGCCTGTAATTAGAGTTTGTAATTATGTAGCCTAGATGTAACAGACAGCTAGTGGTACACATATGTTACAGACTGACAGCAGCTGCTACTAAGTACTTACAGTATTAGGTAATTACTCTGTAGTATGGATACCTTAAAAATAAAGTGTTACTGAAATGATTAAATTGCCACCCACTTCGGATGTTATCACTCAATTGAATGGGTTATCATTTGTTATCAGCCCATTAATATGGGTCAGTAGGGGCCTGCTGCTACTGGTAGGCTTAGAAGGCTCTTATCATCCACAGGACTACTGGGCATGCGCACATCAATCGAACATTTTTTTTTCCTAACACTGTATGACAAAAATACTGTTTTTCTATCATGGTAAAGGGTAGGTGTTAGGGTTGGGGTAGGTGTAGACGTTAAATTAACACAATCTTATCGCTAGAATAATTCATTTCATTTCAAATTTTACCAGTAGGTGCAGCAGGCCCCTACTGACCCATATGAATGGGCTGATAACCACTGATAACGGCCCATTCAAATCCGAATCCGAATTCAACATCCGAATCAGCTCAAATTGCAAAAATACAATTATTTTAAGTTACAGAAATAGATGCAATTTAAACTTGTTATAGCAATAGAAAAGTAATGCAGAAGGGATGGAAATGTAATTTTTTTTGTTTTTTTTATTATAATCTGAGTAAATCTGAAATAGAAATGTCATAAAAATAAATAAGATGTTAAAGGTTCAAGAAAAATTTAGAGAAGTGAGTAATGAGTAAAAAAAGTAAATGAGCACTTTTTATTTTGTTGTGCAATCTAAAACACATTTATCTAGTCTATTGTGGGATCCACTGGGATTATATTTTGTGTTTTGTGTAACACTTATGTTTTCAGTGTATGGTCAGGGTTACGCCTGGAGCCCGGCTGCGTTAATAGCCTCAGTGGGGGACACAGTGGTTTGGCGCTGGGATGCACCAGCTTTTGTGTCCGGTCTGGGCTACAGCGTCTTCAGTGTGTCCAGTCCCAGCAGCACAGACTATGATGGCATTGCCTTCAGCAGTGGAGTCACCAAAACTGCCAAAGGTACAAACAACAGCAACAACTACTACTGCTTGGGGTCAAGCAGATCGATGAGTTTTTGTAATAAAAATATCTTCATTTTTAATTATAACTCAAATTACTGACTTCTGGCAATGCCTGTACTGTGTATGCGTGTTCGCAAGAGAGTCGAGATCCGGCTTCTTGGCGGACCCCTGACCCATGTCGTGAGCTGTATTTTGTTTTTAATTCATTTAGTATTGCTCTATCCTCTTTCATTTATTTTGAGCTTATGCTATTAATGCAGCTTTAATCACAAGAAGCCAAGAAGACAGAACCTGACTCGGTCACGAACGCCCATACAGTCGTTGCTGGAAGTCCTAAAAAGTCTCAGATGTCTTACAGAAGTATTTAATTGCTGTCAAATGTACATTATCTTCCTTGTCATATTGTGTCTGTCTCTCAGTGTTTGGTTTGTGTTTGTCCCGACTGTTGCTTAGAATTTGTCTGAGAGTCTTTTATTTGTGAGAGTGTCAGATTTCATGAAGCGTAATCTCAAGGTGTCTGCTCTCTACTTAACTACATGTAATGCCAACATAATTACATACCAGTCACTGTGTAGAAAACAATGCATTGTCCTATTTTGCAGTTTACTGTTAGACAATTAATTTGTAATTGTCTTTAGCCGTAAATGTGTAAGTTTGATTTCCTGTAAAGGTACTGAAGACAATGAGAGTTGGAGGTGTGGTACCAGTTTGTTTGAGGAACATAATCTAATTCTACTGTTCCTTGTGCACATGTCTGTGTTTTACCAAAAGGTTTTTTTGCCTACCGTTTCACGTCTCCTGGAGTTTACTACTATAGCAGCGGTTACATCGACTCTGGAAACCAGAAGACACTTCAGGGAGTGGTGACTGTCATGCCACTAATTGACAGCACTGTTGAGCTGCAGGTGCTTGTGACAGGAATAAAAGCATCTATGAATATAGGTACAACTGAAACACTTTGATACGCATTCTTTCACAACAAAATACGTACAATTAAAGCTTAACCCGCATCAAGGAATTTGTAGGTAAATTCATCCTAATCATCTTTTGTGTTCTCCCCAGTTTTACCAGAAATGAACTCGTCTGTCTCCGTGTGTGTGGCCACCTCTGACTGTTTCCGAGAACAGCCGAAATTTAATGTGACAGTCAGTCTCTATAAGTTTACTTCCTGTGCCAGTCCCACTGTGTACCAGATTACGCCTGACCATGGCACTACTCACGACATCATCAGAATCAGCGGCTCTGGCTTTAGCAGCATTAACTGTGCAAACGAGGTAAACTACCTAATCATACTGGACATTTTAGAAAGATTCTTAGTAATCACCCTACATTAAAATAATTAAATGCTTATTTATATTACATTTAAATGAGAAGATTGTAAGATTTGTTTTCATTTTATTGGGGAAATGACTTTACTAAGATTACTTTTTTGTTAGAAATAAGATATTGCATGCCTGAAATCACTTGCAGAACCAGAGAGCCCCTGTTATGGGTAATGAAAGGTTTATATTTTGGTTTTTGGAGTCCTCCATAACAAGTTGACATGCATGCAAGGTCAAAAAACACTTCCATTTTCTTATATGCCTTTATCTTTTATATTAGTTGTTCAAAGACTTTCAAACGATTCTCACCCCTACTTTGCGTGACGCTAATCTGCGCTGATTGGTCCACAGGGTCGATTTAATTTAAAGCAGTGTGCAGTGCTGCTTTGGGTACAGTTGTTACCAGGGAGTTAGTTTACCCAATATGCTGTCATTAATTACCCTTAAGACCTTTGTTCATCTTCAGAACACAAATGAAGATATTTCTGATGATATCACAGAGACCCTCCATAGACAGCAACACAACTGAAATAATCCAGAAACGTAGTAAAACAGTCCATGTGACATCAGTGGATCAATTTCAGTTTTGTGAAGCTATGAGAGGACTTTTTTTGCACAAAGAAAACAAAAATAACATAATTTACTCCATTTACTACCATTCTTCTCCCCTGAGTTACGTCACTATTTTAGAGAGGATCACAACACATGTGTACACCTTCCTATAGACGTAAACAACTGCACATTCCGAAATATCTTCATTTGTGTTCTGAAGATGAACGAAAGCATTGTGGGTTTGGAACGTCAAGAGGGTGAGTAATTAATGACAGAAATTTAATTTCTGGGTGAACTAAGCCTTTAAGGCTCCAAAAACACCCAGTGGCAACAAGTGGGCGAGCAATATGCTAAGGAGACGTGACATGAAGATTCGCTTTAAAAAATGGCTTGTTTCAATGATTCAGAATCAACTCTTTCTTTTAAGAGACAATAACTTTATCCACAGTGCACTTTCAGATTTGAAACTTTGCAGGATGTTTTCATTCACTTAGAGCTGTGTCACAGACTGCATGAAACGTCATTTTCAAAAATACATAATAGGATCACTTTAAAATCCAGGAGACTCAATAATTTTTGTAATATGATCCTAAGATCCATTCAGTCTCTGATTTTAAAGTTAATACAATATACATATTGTAATATGTACATGCTTAACCTTTTGTTTTTTTGGTGACCAAAGGTCAAAATTGGCGATCGTCCATGTAACGTCATCAACAGCACCTCCACCGAGATCCAATGCCAGCTCAGTCCTGACAGCGGGACACCAGTGGGCATCCCGTTACCTGTAACTGTCCAAGTCAACAACCTTGGCACTGCCATCCTGACCATGCCGAAAGAGTATGACCGCAGGTTCGTGGTTCTACCAGTGATAGATTCCATCTTTCCCTTGGTGGGCAGCACTACAGGCCGCACGCGTCTCTTCATCTCTGGTTCTGGCTTCTCAAGCGGTTTAATTACAGTAGCAGGCGTTGCATGCAATGTGGTTTCCATGGACTACTCCCATGCAGTGTGCGATACCTCACCATCTGAAGCTCGCAGAGGAGATGTTGTTGTTTACGCCAATTCCATCTCTTCCTCGTGCAGTTTCGATTGTAAATTTGAATATTCCGAATCCATCGCACCATACGTCTCTGAGGTGCTCCCTAACTCCGTCAGTGGAAACGCCACCACTGTAGTGATCACCGGCAGGGGGTTTGGGAACGATTCTGCCAATATAGCGGTATCTGCAGCCAGCATCCTTCTGGCAGTCATAGAGGTCAACGATAGCAGTATCAGGGTTTTAGTTGGTGCCCTTCCCGCCGGTACACACATCCTACAGGTGGTGGTAATGAGCAAAGGTCTCGCCACAGGCGATAAAAACCTGACCAGCATAGCACAAGCCAGCATCAACCCAACATCAGGCAGCATTGCTGGAGGAACGCCACTCTTGATCACAGGAAATGGATTTGTGGCAGGAAACACTACTGTGAGGCTCGCTAACTCCCCCTGCAGGATTGTAGATATCACTCCAGATACGGTGAGGTGCATGACACCTCCTCTCACCGAGGGACAGGTGCAGGTGAACATTAAGGTGTTTAACGTTGTGTATCCAACTCAACGTTTCAACTACTCTAAGGGACAGACTCCAAACATCACCTCCGTTAGTCCTAGAACAGGTATGAACAAGCATTTACTATAGAAAACTGCATTGATGACATATCTTTGTAGGCCAATCCTGGAAGTTAGCATCACCTTGGTTCCCTCAACAAAAAACCAAAAGGGTTTTTCCACTGGCTTTTGTTATGATACAAATGAATAACTTTTATGAATATTATTGCCAGAAGTAAAAGCTTAACGTAGGCTTTAAACAAACTAAACCACATTTCCAGTGTTCACTTTGCCAAGCTTTCAACAACTCATAGTTTTCCAAGTTTTAGTTAAGATAGCTTGCATTAACGTGATTATAGACACAATGAGGCTGTAAAAGCAAACTAGTGAGTAGATAACTTCACATGTCTGATGTGATGGTGTTCAATGTCTCGATAAACTACTAGTTGGCCAGTTGTGAGGGGATATTTCTGATGAGTTTAATGGCATGGGTCATTACTGGTAATTTTTAGGGAAAAAAGTTACATGTTTTGCATGTTCTTAGCATTCTAACAAAATAGTGTCATGTTCAAATATATTTAACGCATACAGGCCAAGCTCAGTATTAGAATTTCCACCCTGTTTCAAATTCAACCTAACAAGGTGGAATCTAACAGGGGGGAACTTTTGTGCTAAATTAGCTGTAGTTTTTTTAAATTATCAACACTTAGCTCTTTAACCTTCTACAGATGAACATAACCTTTCTAACTGTGTCAGATATGTTTGTTTGGTTTTTATTTTTGGGACAAACATTCCCCATCATATAGCGTAACAGGGTGGAACTTCAAGAGTGGGACGAGCAGGAGAACATTGCAAAAACAAAACATTACAGCTGAAAAATAAACAATATCACTTCTTGATCTCAGTGGAATTGTAATACATTTTGTAAGGCACGGAAGTTCATCCTAACAGGGTGGAAAATGAGACAGAAAAGTCACTGTATAACATGAATGCCAAATACTGTAGAATAAATAAAAATTAAATGCTGACTCATTTCCAAGTTTTGGCCTACAAATATAAGTCATGCCTGCAGCATGCTATTGGACTATTGAATATCACAACACATCGTAGTAACATACCGACATTATTCTATACTTTCCTTGCAGGTCCAGTTGGAACTCAGATCACCGTCTCTGGTTTTGGCTTTGGCACAGATGTAACTCTCCTCTCCTTCGAGATCGGTGGTGTGCCTTGTAGTGTGTCATCCGTCACAGATACACAGTTGCTTTGCAATGTTGGGGAACATGCGGGTGGAACCTTTCCGGTCATATTTTACCATAATGTCAAGGGTTATGCCTTGACCCAGTCTGTCTTTACCTATGAGCTGCTTCTAACAGGAGTCACACCAAATGAAGGTAATTAAAATCACCCACACCTAGGGTAAAAGATTTGTTAATATATGTACATTTTTTACATGAAAATTGCTTTAAGTTGCTGGTTCAAGTAAATACAATTTAAATAGATTGAATCTAATACTTAAGTTGACAAGCAGAAACAGACATAATTTAGCTTTATGTGACGAACTTTACATTCTCTGACACATACATTTATATATTTTTATGCTACTGTACCTTTAAGATCTATTACACATGCTATAAGTCTCAAAGGTACCGTAGCATATTGCCTCTGTTTATGTTTTCATTGTGATGTCACAAAAATAATCCTTACCAATAGGGCATGGACATGTTGCAGCTAATCTGGTGAAAACAACAATATGTTGAAAAAACTATAATTAATTAAAATAATTCTAATCTATTTAGGTAATTTTAAAGAAAGAAAGAGAAACAAAGAATGGTTTTCAGAGACATATAGGTTTCGTTTAGGACAATAAATAATTAGGTCCAATAAAACAAAATCCGGGTCAGGAAGCATAAGTAGATGAGAAACATTGTCACAAGTGCATTTCTACACTTGCTATAAGACTATAGAGTAACAAGACACTACAGGATACCTTTGCTCTGTTTTCTATAGGAAGTTACGCCGGAGGAGCCATTGTTGCCATTCAAGGTTCTGGATTCGACCCGAACAGCACCAAAGTCCTCATCTGTAACAGAGAGTGTATTGTGCGCCTGCAGAACTCCACCTCTACCCAGCTCAACTGTGAAGTCCCACCCAACAATGGCATGTATTATTTAAAAAGCATGCCGTATGTGTCTAGAAATGTTCAGTTAGCAAATCAAAGCCTAATCTATCAAAGTAGGTACTGCTAAACATCCCAGTGCAAAGTTGTCCCTCGAAAGCAAAACATGCCAGGAATGCTTTAACTGAGAGACGTTGACAGATGTAACAAACACAGGCCATCAGGTCACAGATGAACAGAGCTGAATAAAGACTGCCCGACTGCATCTTAATGACCGCTTTTGTCTCTTACAGGAACTGAAGCAGTGCGGGCCTGCACAGTCATAGTGATGAATGGAGGCAACACTGTCAACCTCACGAACAGCTATACTTACAGATCCTCTCTGACACCTGTTATCACCAATGTGACGCCACGCAGAGGAGGAACCGCTGGAGGCACCAGACTCAACATTACCGGCTCAGGTTTCAGGTGCAGAAACGCATTGTGCTGAAATTGATTGTCCTTCGATCACGCTTCTGTACACAATGTTCTCTGTGGGATTACTGTTACAAATGTTAAAACATTTCAATGCATTGCATAGTCAACACCTGCTTTATTGTAATATTGTTCATATACTAGTATAGTCTTTGATAATACATTTTTTTAAATTATTATTTTAAATGTCATTTTTAATAATTTATTTGTGCTTTAATACTATATATATATATATATATATATTTAGCTTTTATTTATTTTGTAGTTTATTTTAGTTTTAACTTACATTTTCATTTTTACTCAATTTTAAAATGTATTCATACAATGTGTTAAAACAAGTATTAAACCACAAAATTATGTCATCATGTATTAACCCTCATGTAATTCCAAACCTCCAAATGTGCAATAAAATAAAATAAAATAAAATAAAATAAAATAAAATAAAATAAAATAAAATAAAATAAAATAAAATAAAATAAA
>JAUMHQ010000082.1:15006655-15023158 GCA_032361165.1 Enteromius paludinosus
GTCACCTACATCTTGGATGCCATGGGGGTAAGCAAATAAACATCTAATTTTCATTTTTGGGTGAACTATCCCTTTAATGTATTAGATCCTGTATAAGTGATGGAAAAAGCATGCATATACACTGTTAGCACATACTAATAATTTCTGCATCCCTATTTATGAACCTTGCACGTTTACTGATTCAGTTATTTCAATAATGTCAAAAGGATCTCCAAATTCAGCGGCACAGTGGAGTCAGAACGAGGCACACGGTGGTCTGTATGGGATCTACATGAATAAAGATGGACTTCCTGGTTGCTCACAAATCCAGGGATTCACTGTCTGGAGGAGCTTTGATTTTGGCATTTATGTCCAAGTATGATAAATAATACACAAACTTTGTGCCATAACTGTTAATTATACAAATGCATTGTACACTGCTTTGGCGATTAGTTTTTTTTTTTTTTTATATATAATGTTCCCTCTTCACCTCCAGGTATCCATGAATGTGTTAATTTCCAATGTAAGCCTGATTGATAATGGAATGGGAATCATGTCTCTAACTTACAATCCTCCCTCGCTCAGCCACGAATACTCGGATAAAACCGTGCGTGTACAGGTGAGGAAGAACTTTGATCTCTCCAGTCAAAACTCAGAAAGCATTCTTTTAGTAATATATATGTATATATTTTCACATCATCACTCCAGGGTGCCCTGATTGTAGGCAGTAGCCCCAACTTCAACTGTTTAGACAGCCTGTCTACAACTATGACCTACGTTTCACTCAGCAGAAGTCACATGGCCCCACGTCCTCCTAATGGTACAATACATATTATAGAATAATCCATTCACTACAACTGATCCATTTTCAGAACCAATTCTAATATCATTTGTATGTTCAACAGGTGGCAGGTCTGGAATTTGCTGGCCGACGTTCGAATCAAGCCATAACACTGGACCAAAAAAACCACTCACTGGACTGATGAGCTACAACGCCATAGCTGGTATAATGACAGTGTCCGGTGAGTCTCAAAATGTGTATGAATCTCCTGTTAAATACAAATCAATCACCTTTAATTATATAATGCTTTTAACAATACAGATGGTGTAAAAGCACTGAGCAGTATCAGATTGGACAACAGTGTCAGTAATGTACAATGACAAGATTAAACACTAGATAAGTCGTTGTCTAGATCAGTTCATTTGGATTAGAATGTTTGTAATCAAATCAACTGTAATCGCTATAAATTAAGTGTCCCCCAACTGCGCAAGCCGTAGGCAACAGTGGCAAGGAACCAATACTCCATCTGTGAGAAAATAGAGAAAAGAACCAGGCCCAGTTGGGAGGCCAGTTCTCCTCTATCCAGACAAAACCGGCACTTAATTTGCAGTTCAATTGCGAACGAAGCCATGTCAGACTGAGTAATAACTTATTGTGTGTGTGTCTGTTTCTGGTGATCTGTCTCTGGCGCTCATCTAGGTTTCCTGATCTTATCATCAATTGGTGCAGATCCACCACCTGATCTGGACACCGACTGAGAAACAGAATAAGAGACAGACTAATATTAGCGTAGATGCCATTCTTTTTACAATGTAACGAGTACATTGTTACCTAATAGGGAGTGTTCCCAGTTCAGGCTGATCAAATTAATAACAATTCTTTAACGGATTTAAATAACAGAAGCGTATTAGTTCGTTATGTGAAAGCCAAGTTAAAGAGATGTGTCTTTAATCTAGATTTAAACTGACAGAGTGTGCCCGCCTCCCGAAAAGTGTAAGGTAGCCAGTTTTGAGTTTGGGTGCTACAGTAAATAGAGGAAGGATCTGCCGCCCACAGTAAATTTTGATATTCTAGATATTATCAAATGGCCAGGGTTTTGAGAACGCAGCAGACGTAGAGGACTATAATGTGAAAAGAGCGCGCTCAAGTACTGAGGAGCTAAGCCATTCAGGGCTTTATAAGTAATTAACAGAACCAGGCTAATATGCTCATACTTCCTGGTTCTAGTAAGGACTGCTGCATTTTAGACCAGCTGTAGTCTGTTTTTCCAGTGTGCAGAAAAACTACCCTATAAAGCATTACAATAATCTAATCTCAAGGTCATAAACACATGAATGAACATTTCTGGATTTGACATTGAGAGCATAGGTTGCAATTTAGATATGTTCTTGAGATGGAAAAATGCAGTTCTACAGATGCAAAAAACATGGCTTTCAAATGATAATCTCATATAATAAGTAATTGCTGTCTTCTCCTTCTGACTCCAGACACCACTTTTGTTGGGTTCAAGAATGTGTGCTCAACAGAGAGAAATTACATGTTCATGACCAACCCAGGAAATGAGGATCTACAACATCCAATCAGTGTTGAGAGGATTTCCAAGATAAACAGCACAGATGACTCTCTAGCGTTCATTCATCGGCCTGATCTGGGGTAAACTGAACATAACTATGGCTTTTTTTCTCACGCATCTGAACATAGCTACCCTTAATGCAACAGCTATATAAAACAGCAAATATGGAAAATGTCACCAAAAATATTCAATTAATTTATCTACTATTATTCAAAATATTGTAATATAATACAGTCTTATGCAAAAATGTTAAATATTTTAAGAGCTTATACAGAATGCATGTTATTTTTTTAGTACTGTCCTGAGTAATATATTTTACACAAAATATGTTCATATATAGACCACAAGACAAAAAATATATAACCCCCCTTCTTAATACTGCGTGTGGTTACCTGATGATCTATGGCTTTTTTGTGACTGTTGTTTGACCCTGGTTTGTTCAGAACAGTTAAACGTAGCACTGTTCTTCAGAAAAATCTTCCAGCTCCTGCAGATTCTTCAGTTTTCCAGCATCTTTTGCTTATTTGAACCCTTTCCAACAGTGACTGTATGATTTTGAGATCCATCTTTTCACACGAGGACAGTTTAGGGAATCAAACACAACTATTATAAAAGGTTCAAACATTCACAGATGCTCCAGAAGGAAACAAGATGCATTAAGAGCCGGGGGTGAACACTTTTGAACAGGATGAATATGCTCAAAGTTTTCTTTTTTTTTTTTTTCTGTATAGAACTGCCTTTTTGGGGGGTGCTATTTTAATCATTTTAGCATTTTTTTTTGGTCTTGTGAACTATATTTAAATTTTTTGTGTCATATTGTACTCAGGACAGTACTAAATAAAACAGGGGGTTTTACATAAATCAAAATCTGTATATTCTACAGTATATGCTTGCTGTCAAAATGTTAAAATAATAACGTTTTTTTGATACAAATACCTATTTTGTATCATCAAACATAAAATTAAAACTGTAACATTATGAAACATTTCAATAAAATATTTTTTTTATGTTAATATATATTTTAAATGGTGAAAATATAGCATTAAAAATAAATGCTAAAATGCCAGGCTGTTTGGGTCAAATCTTTGAAGAGACATAGTATTTTGCCAAAATATTGAATACATAATAAAAGTTTAACTTAAAATGTGCACATAACATTGCTTCATAATAGAAGTGACTGTTTATTTCTTCCTGTTTTATATCAGTAAAGTGAATCCTTCAGACTGTGTAGACATGGACTGTGATGCTAAGAAGAAGACTTTTTTGAAGGACCTGGATGGCAGTTTTCTGGGTGCCGTGGGAGAAGTGGTGCCCCAGTCTGAGTACGAGTGGAACGGGGATCCCAGGCACGGACTGGGCGACTACCGCATCCCCAAAGTCATGCTCACCTATCTCAATGGCAGCCGGATACCTGTGGATCAAATCGCTCCTAACAAAGGTACATCTGAGGACAATGCATTATGAGAATGCTCTATGAGAGAGTGTTTTGTTCTATAGTATTGACATTGCTGCTTTCCCTGTGTAGGTGTGATCAGAGACACTTGCATGTACATGAGCACCTGGCAGAGTTATAAGTGCTTTGGGCTCAACTACAGAATGCTGGTCATAGAAAGTCTGGATGCAGACACAGAAACCAGGCGCCTCTCACCTGTAGCAGTCCTGGGGGACAAATATGTGGATTTGATAAATGGTATGAGTCATAACTCCCCTCGTACTGCTGATTTAACATCTGCCACAAGCAGAGGAAGGTGTGTGCGAATGAGTTTAACGAACTTACTGTGAATATTTCGTCACAGGCCCACAAGACCACGGCTGGTGCGCCGGCTACACGTGTCAGAAGCGCGTGTCTCTATTCCACGCCATCGTTGCCACCAATAAATCCTTTGACATCTATTTCACCAGCACAACCCCACAGAAGCTGAGACTTATGCTGCTAAATGCGGGACCTACAGAGGTTAGTCAGTAAGATAGATTTCATAAAACAGCATTTACAGGTCACACAAAATTTTAAATGATAAAACGCAACTGATTTTGCATTTGCTTATTTATTTTATACTGAAGCACTGTATTCTACACTAACCTTCTGTTGTCCTCAGGCTGTCAAGGTGGCTATATTCTATTCAAACCCTCAGCGGCTGGATGTGTATGTAAACAATAATTTGATTGGTCCAACTAATGCCCAGTGGAACGCAGACAAATCGGACTACACACTGCTAGAGCCAAAGTATACAGGTAGAGTACAGTATGATCATTCATGTTAAACAGCTCCCCCTGCAGGCTACAGGAACAAATTCATTTTTTTAAACCGATCATGATTCCTATTTTAACTCCTCTTAATGCCCCTCAGGTCAATATGTTCCTGGTTTCAACTCTAGCCATGGCTCCAACTTTTTTGAACAAAACTACAAAATGATGAACATACTACTTCGTGGCTCTGAGCCGGTCCAAATCCGCACCTCTCCTGTTCTCTTCCTGGCCTTCAACCTCCCAGCCATGTCTGAGGAAGAGTTCTTCGGGGACAATCTGATCAACAATCTGGCTTTATTCCTGAAAATACCCCCAAACAAGATTCGAATCACCAAAATCGTCCGTGAGGGAACTAGTGCCAGACGGCGGCGCTCGACAGGACTGACGGTGGAGGTGGAGATCAGGGAGCCTCCGGTCCAGAACTCCACCAGCAACAGCACTGGTTAGAGTCGGCATCTATAGTGAATAAAAATAAATAACAAATACAGTGTTTAGTCACGATACAATGTCTGAAATGTTATATTCATACACCGTCTGCAGGAGAGGACCAGCAGTTTGAGGTCCTGAAGAACATTGCTGATGATCTGGGCCGCGCTGCTCTCTCCGGCAATCTGAGTCAGTCCATCGGATTCAATGTGTCGTCCCTGGGCATCATCCCTCCTCCTCCTTCTTCCAGTGACCCATCCTGGAATGATGTAAGATTTTATTTCATATTTTATATCAAGCACCATTTAGACGTACAAAACAAAATCTATATTAAAAGTAATATTCTGGAGTATTCTCAACTATCCAAGCCAAAATGACTGAGGTATTGTGTGTGTGTGTGTATCACCATTTATATCCATATGAACTTTTTTTTTTTTTGTAAGAAAATGACACCTTCTGTATCCAGTCAAACCAAAAATTATTCAGATGCCAGATACAATTTGTGATATTTATTCCTAGTTTGTGCAGGACACTATAGTTCATTAATGTAAGTGACGATAGCAACATAAAATAATATGTGACAAAATTCTTCTTACAGTAGAATTGTGTGAAAATTAAAATTGATAAAAATTTGTGACCAAAAAATTATTCAACCACCATGTTTTGCTTATGCAATTTTTTTTTTCTTCAATTGCTTATACAACCTTTTTTACTCCACCAACTGAACAAAAGTAATCACTGCGAGGCAATTAGTTGACAGTGTATCTGAATTTACCAGCTGACAGCTTTCAACCAAATTCATTGCATATCTTTCTAGCAAAGTTATCAGGATGAATTTGTTCTGACACGGTTTGAGTGCTTGTCATATTTTATTAGCATTTTCTAAACGATGGCAAATAAACTCTGATATTGTTAGAAACGTTGTCTGAATCGGGTGTGTAAAATCCCTTCGTATGAACTCAATGTGGCTTTTCTCTCTCTTTCTCAGGTGGCCACTCAGGAAGTGACCCGTGAAGACCAGCAGGTGGAGACGGTCAAGACGGTATCGTCCCTGGTGGTGGTGGTCCAGCCTGTAGCGGGACTGTCCCCTGGGCCCCTGAGTGTGCAGCCCAGCATCATGGCTGTGGACACAGTGGTGAGACACACACTTCCCGATTCCATTAAAGGAAATAGCCACTAACTCCCCCAGAGTTAGTAAGTTGAGTTTTAGCAGTTTTGAATCCGTTCAGTCGATCGCCGGGTCTGGCGATAGCACTTTCAGCATAGCTTAGCGTAGATCATCGAATCCAATTAGGCCGGTAGCATCGCGTTCAGACCCGGAGATTGGCTGAATGGACTAAAAAACCATAAAACTCAACTTATTAACTCTGGGGGAGTTGGAAAATGGGCCCATTTCCAAACAAAGTGGGGTGCTCCTTTTAGAACAACTATAGTTTTCAGGCTATTACTAGAAAACGGGTTTTGTGTGTGTTTTCAGGGTGACTGCGTGTCTGTGGGTGTGACGACTCTAACCATGTCAGCTGTGCTCAAAGATGCTAATGGAAATCCAGCAGAAGGACTTCAAGGAAACACCACCATCCCATTCAGTGGCTGCTGGGCCAATTACACTGATTTAGCCATCTTTGCAAGTGGTGGGTTGCCTTTGTTACACACATGTCATTTTTTAAAGGGGGTTGCTGTCAATTGTTATTTTAAGTGTTGTACCTCTTTTACAGGTGAGAACTTGAAGTTGGCTTTTACTCTGAATGAATGGAAGGCTGAGTCCAGAGCTTTCTCACTCAAATCAGCTACAACACCGCCTCCTGTGATCGTCACCACGGGAGATGTTGGAGGCGGCAGCATCTTTGACTCCAGTCCAGCGGTCCTGTCACAGTCTGTGTATCTGCTTATGCTGTTGTGTGGTCTACTCCTTCTGCTCATCAGACCCTAAAAAAAAAATCACAACACAAAGTGCTCTCCTATAAATGTATGACTTCTAATGATTTGTCTCTGTCTATAAACTATTATTGTTTTGATCTCGATCTGTAAGCCACAACTATAAATTCTGAGCACATTCAAAATCAACTTTTAATCACCTTTTAACAAAATGATTTTTTTTATATATATATCTATATGCTTTAACAAAAAGTTGTTGCATAGTTTACCAAGTAAAACTGCTTCTGAATTAGAAAATAATTGATTGGATCAAATGATGAGAGCACATGAATTAAGAAAAATTATACGAGGTATAATAAACACTGCAATGTTCCATAAAAAAGTTGTCTGTTTTGATTTCATGGTGATTTTAAATGTCTACAAACAATATTCAGTGTATATAGTCCATGCATAACAGGATCATTTTTATCATGTCTATCATTTATCATTGCATTTTATAATGTAATAACATTTTATTTATACATATGAAACATTTTATAAATATAATTTAACAATTGGAGGATGCTTTGCTTTGTTAACGCAATAGAGTAGACAAAAAGAAAGAAAGAAAGCCACTAGAGGGAGATAAAGCCCACAGAGCTCAATCCTCTCTCTTACACCTGCCGAACTTTGGAGAAAAACATTCACATTCATAACGAACTTAGCAAAAAATGCATATTTTATTATTATTATTTTTTTTTTTTTTCGTATTCTACACAGAAGTTACATCCACATTTAAACAGCTATGTTTGACCTTGTTTCTAATAAAACCTTATAAATAAACCAATATGATATAAAACATACGATACTTATAAATGTTCTACTGTTAATCGCGTAGGCCTATATTAAAATGATTAAGACACGGAGGACGGTAGCATCATCTGAATGCTGAGGAGGAGGCAGAGGTCTTTAAGTGTTCTTGTTTGGACTGAGTTGAGCTAATAATGTCATGACGGTACTTAAGGAGGCAGTTCTTCAGAGGAGCTGCTCTCAGTCTCCTTTACACACACACACACACACAAACACACACATGTGATGTGTTCGTGTTTTTCCCCAAGCAGGTCCTTCTTTTTTCTTGTGCATTTACAAGATGCGTTCTTATGGAGTCTCAGGGGAATTTTTGACTTTTACGTTGCTTTTGCATTTTCTCTGTGTTCGCTCAATAAATCCTCTGTTTCCAACCGCATCCAAAGGCATTAAAGTGTCCAAGTCTGTTCCTGCCGATGGCCACAGAAGAGCCAAATACGGCAAAAGTACATCGTCAGAATCCGCGTTATCAGGAGACGTACAGTCCCAGCGGGCGATCAAGGATGCGATTGAACCTCATGATTACATGATCTCCATCTACAAGACCTTCTCCGCGGCGGAGAAACTGGGACTGAACGCGAGTTTCTTCCGCTCGTCAAAAGCAGCAAACACCATAACGAGTTTTGTGGACGAGGGTCAAGGTTAGTCGTTTCTTTATTATTTCATATTTATTTCAGTTCGTTATAAATGGTTTTTGCTTCGAGTTTTCCTTGTTAAAGACTGTCAGAATACAGTACAGGTGCGTTTGAGAAGAAGGAAAAATACTGTTTCTTAAAGTAGACGAGACAAAAAAAAAAAACTATAGGAATGAATGGGCGGATAACTGTGCGTCATACAATCTTTATGAAATATCATTAAATAATAAACAAGTATTCTCTAACTTTAAATAATAAATAAACCATCCCCTAAGAATCAAAACAACATTTAAAAAATGATCACATTTTTTTTTACATTCTACACTTTTCATAAAAAAAAGAATGTCAATACGAGACACTTTATTTTGCAAAGATAATTATATTTCAGATGCATTGAGAAAAACTGTCTATAATTAATGCGTATGTGTGCATAATAACTCATATATATATATGTGGGTGATTCTATAATTGCGGGTACATTTCCAAGTCTGTTCTGTCAAACTCTGTTACCAAGGTAGAGTAACAGTGCTGATTATAGCGTAACAGAATTGACAGTTTTACTAATTTTTTTCCAAAAACTCCACATAAATGCTAAGAACACATGACACTAATGAAAACATGATTAAATGAGCTTTAAATAACCCAATGTGAGATCAGTAATACATTCTGTTTTCCATCTGATATTGTGGTAACAGAGTTGATCAACTATAAAATAACTCTTGGTTCAGGAAGTTTTTAGATTAGAATATTTTCTCTGAGACAGTACAGATACTTTTCAGTGCTTCAGATCTTATCAGTGAGTGAAAGTGACATAATTTCCTGTAACTTACACAATTCTGAGAGATAATTCCACTGATTTAAAGGCAAAATATGGTTTGGTAAGAGTTAACAGAGTTGACATAAGATTTTTTTTAATGGAAAAAAAGTAGTTTTATATAATTTAAATTTTGTAGAATTAAGTATTAACTATTTAAGGTTTTTATAAATAAAATGTTGCCAAAAGAAAAATACTAAATATTTTGTTTACACATTAAGAGAAAAAAATACTCTAATTCTAACTCTAACTCAAGAAGAAATAATGATTTTCAGCTATTTAAGACTGTAATATCTTGTAATTAATAACAATTAGCAAGGAATAATAATAATAAATTAATTAAAATAATAAAAAATATAATTAAAAATAAATTACTTCGGACACTACCTGCAATTATCACCCATATATATATATATATAACCTCGAATATGACTTTTTTTATTGTTGAACTTTTCACTCGTTTTAATCCATAACATGGATTAAGAATGAAACGGTTCAAAATTTCTGAGCTAATTGAAACATTCTTCTGCATGTTTCACGTTTTATCTCTGTACGCCTCTGTAAATACTGTAAGCCACTGTCACTAAACAGTTTTTGTTTTTGTTCCAGATGACCTTCTGAACTCCCCTCTGTGGAGGCAGAGATACTTATTCGACGTATCGACTCTTTCTGAAAACGTGGAGCTCTTGGGCGCTGAACTGAGGATATACACGAAGATCTCCGGAAGCTTCCGAGCGTCTGAGACGGGGCCAGTGGAGATACAGCTGCTCTCCTGCCAGACGCACACAGTCCTAGATTCCAAAACCCTGGATCTGGACAATGCGCATAAACCGAAATGGGAGGTTTTCGACGTCTGGGAAGTTTTTAAGGAACGCCAGCGCCACTCCCACGGGATGCGCTTTTGTTTGGAGCTCAAGGCGATGCTTGATCATCCCGAGAGGGAAATCGACTTGCAATATCTCGGATTTCACAGACATGGCCGGCCGCAGCTGAAGAAAGCCATATTGGTTGTTTTCACAAGGTCAAGAAAGAGACAAAGCCTTTTCTATGAAAAAAGGGAGAAGGTTAAGCTGTGGGGTTTGGATAGTCTTGGGAAGGTGAAAGGGCCTCACACAAAGTCACGGCGGAGAAGACGGACCGCTTTACCCAACCGCCATGGAAAGAGGCACGGTAGAAAGTCCAAGTCCAGGTGTAGCAAAAAACCCTTGCATGTGAATTTCAGAGAGCTGGGTTGGGACGACTGGATCATCGCTCCCTTAGACTACGAGGCCTATCACTGTGAGGGCATGTGTGACTTCCCTCTCCGATCTCACCTGGAGCCGACCAATCACGCCATCATACAAACTCTCATGAACTCCATGAACCCCAGCAACATGCCGCCCAGCTGCTGCGTCCCGTCCAAACTCAGTCCCATCAGCATCCTGTACATCGACACGGGAAATAACGTGGTATACAAGCAGTACGAGGACATGGTGGTGGAGTCCTGCGGCTGCAGGTGATCCTCAGGACATGTCAATAAATGGCTCTGACTTCCTGATTTGAACACTACTGGAATCCTCAGCTGAAAATGGAAATATGATTTTGGACTGGAAGCGAGCTCAGAAATACTGCTACATCAGTTTTAGTTTCATTTCACTGGCTATTTTTATACTTACATTTTTATACCTTTTGATATTGTGGTAACAGAGTTGACATTCTACAAAATAACTCTCGGTTTAAGTAGTTTTTAGATGAAAATATTATCTCAGAGAGAGCACAGATACTTTTCAGTGCTTCAGATCTTATCAGTGAGTGAAAGTGACATAATTTCCTGTACCTTACATAATTCTGAGAGAGAATTCCATCGATTTAAAGGAAAATATGGTTTGGTAACAGAGTTGACGCAAGATTTACAGACGCACGTTTTTAAAAAAAAAAAAAAAAATTACAATAATTTAATGTTGTAGAATTAAGTAACTAACTATTTAGGGCTTTGATAAAAAAAAAAAAAAAAAAAAATGTTGCCAAAAGTAAAGTACTATAAAATATTTTGATTGAACATTGATACATGATGGAAAAAATACACTGACTATTATATTGTTACGGACTGCAACACCTTGTAATTCATAACAATTAGTAAAGAATAATAATAAATAAAATTAAATGGAATTAAATTAAAACCATTTGAAAATTGAGATTTTAACAATGATAAATTGTTCGCGTGAAGCAGACTTTCCTGCTTTAAACAGCTTTTTTATGGATTGATATGTAAATGATTTTTTTATTGTACAGTTACACTAAGTTATTTTCTCATTTATTCAGTAATAATATTTCACAGATATTAATAAGCTATTTTAGTATTGTATCTACCTCATTGTACAAATGATGTTATTGTGTAAATGTCTTCCTTGGAGAGATTAACCCTTATGAATGGTTTTGTAAATATTTTATGAAAAGTATGAACCATATTATTCCTTCAATAAAACACCACAAAATTATTTGTTAAATATTTCTTCTTGAATATTTCTTGCCTTTTTGTTATCGTATGCATTTTTGTTTTGAGTATTGAACTACTGTTAAGCGTGTATTATAATGTTTAATAATTAAATAAAGAATTTAAATCTGTAAGTTCAAAAGGTTGGGGTCAGCAATATTTTTTTGAATGAATTTAATACTTTTATTCAGCAAAGACACACTTAATAAAAAGTGATAGTTATGATGTTACAAAATTTCCATTTAAAATAAATTAACATTCTATTAATCAAAAAATCCTTTAAAAATGTATTAGGATTTAATAAAAAATGTTTTCATTATATTAGAATTATTAGACAGAAAACCTTTATATTAGAATATTATTTCTTGGTATTACTTTTTGTCTTTTTGATCAAATAAATGCCGTTCTTTTGATTTTTTTTCAAAATCGTAAAAAAATATATCTGACCTCAAACGTTTGAAAAATAGCACATCCCAATAAATATGGAGGGCAAAATTACTGAACGTTAAATAAACGCTGAAAAGTAAAAATAAATAATTAAATACATAATGAAATGATTAAATACATAAATGCAGCAAAAAAAAATTAGAAATAAATATTTCTTCATTTATTATTTCTTCCTTCATTTATTAGTTTATTCACTCATTCCCTTATTTCTTCATGAAATAATTAATTTATTTGGAAAGAAGAGAAGTAAATGTTTCTAGTATTTATAATATTAGGTCTACAGGTTTTTTATTGTTCTTTTTATTTATCTGTATTTAATTATTTCTGCTAAATAAATGAATGAATTAAATAAAATAAAAACATATCTAATTCTTTTTATGTATTTAATGCATTTATTTACATACTTCAACATTTAATTATTTTAATTAGTAATTTGGCCCTCCATAAATAAAATCATGAATGATAAATAACATTAATGGAATTTTGCTATTAAAGTTATCCTTTTTATTTAAGCATGTCAAAAAGTATATATTTAAAGAGCAAACAGCTTATCAACCGAGGCAATCCATTTTAAGAGACATCTGTGTGGTCTACTTCATAAAGGTTACACAGGTTTTAGGTGCATATTAAAATAAAAATGGTGTCCTTTGGAAAAATACTGTCTAAAGTTAAAGGTAAACATATAAACCATGCAAATATGCTGCGAGGGGTAGATTATTAACAGGAGTGTTCCCAGTTCTTATCTCTCTTCACCAGCACTGTTCTGGGACACACGGTAAGAACAGGAACTGACAGGTGGGACGGGACAGAGTAATTCAAAACTGGATCTACTCAACAGAAATATCCGGCACCCTGCTTTCATTTATGCCAACCCGAGATACAAAGATCCAAGTAATCTGTGTCCCTTCCCTGTAAAGAGCTGAAGGGAGATAATTGCAGTGTTTAGCAAAGGTGAAAACAGGGTCAACAGACACTCAGCACAACCTTCCCTGGGTGGCCTGTGTGAATAGAGAGGAACACGTACACACACACACACACACACACACACACACATCTATTGGTAAACGGAGGAAGAGTTGAACGGCTCTGACCCCGCTACCAAAGTTGCATTCATTCTCAGTCTGGAAAAACACAATGACAAAAAAAACGAGGATGCTAACTTCAGATCAGGCTTGCTTTTACCCCGAGGTCAAAGGTCAAGCATCCTTTTGTCTCTGGCCACTGTGTGCGTTTAACACATCCAGTAAAGAGAGAGGAAGCAATCAATGCTGCAGAACAAGGGAAAGGAATGAGCGTGATGCTGTTACACCAGGTCTCTTGTCAGTCCTCGCTCGCTCGTCGTAAAACACATGAAGATATACTGTATACTGACAGCTGCTGGACAACAATGGACTGGAATGTCGTGTGCCTCTAAAGGACATCTGTGGACGCACCGAATGCTGTGATTCAGTGATACCATCAACTCACGTTCTGACATTCATTAATCCGCATTTTTTAGCACAGTCGTAAAATCCCAAATAAACACTGCTATTCTTTACTCATCCTCGTGTTGCGGTAAAATCATATTGTTCTTCCTGTTCAATCTCTGTAGGAACTGAAGGTATTATTATACATGCACACGCATGGAAACATGCATTATGAGCAACTTTAGAGACGTAGAACGTGAAATTATATCATATAAATGTTATACAGTGATGTACACCTTCTTTACATTTATTTATCCATAAAGACATTATAACATTCATTCTGTTCTGTATGACTTCTGCTGCTGCATTGAACACTTTTCAGAAAGAAATATATAATAAAATTCTAAATATAGTAAAAAATACTATATATATATATATATTTATAATTTTAATAACTGTGTGTGTCCGAAATACTACAATAATACAATAAATAGATATATTTGTAAAAAAATAAATACTTCTACAGTTTAGATTCTGTTACGTTTTACATCAAATACATTGTTTCAAATTTCTATTTGAAATTAACACTTAGACCTGTCACAATAATCAATATATCGACTTATTGGACAACTTATGTACACGACCTCAATCATTTTTGATATATTTACTTATAAAGTTTTTTTGCCTGTGTCTTTTGCAGCTTGTGGTGTAGTTATGAGGTGCTAGTTCACTTTTTTAAATAAATATTTCTACAAAAAAGCTGAATCTGCAGATATGGCCTTGTTTAGGGATCCAGAGATTGATTGCTAAACAGGGATTGTGTTTTCAGCAACAGTGTGCATCCTTGAAAATCTCCATGAAAGTTGTGCATTTGTCTTTTTTTCTACGTGTAAGGAAATGTGTAAAAAAGTATTTTGATACTGATTTCCATCTAAATGTTTAAGAATGGCATGTTTGTTGTCAAAAGTATTAACGATTTACAAAGAAAGCAAGATACTTTCAACAATAAATGCGTTCTAAATTAGCTTGTTCCAGAGATTTCAGGTGTGAATCAAAGCTAAACATCTGATAGCGTCTCAGTGTGATCGATCAGCCTGGTTTAAGCAGTGACTGCTGTGTTTGTCGAGACTGTTTGCACTCTTTCAGTCCTTTGTCTTGTGTGTTTGAAGAGACGCCATCTTATGTCAAAGAGTCAAACGCTAGCGACCTACGAGTCAACTCAGCGGATGGAGAGCTGAGAACAGACATTTGTAAAGTCAACATCAGAAAGGAAAGTGGAACGGTGAGTTTAGATGATCGGGCAACACTAAAAGAAGGCTACAGGTTAATCTGCTCTATTAGCCTCTGTACACAAACCACTGGTGAAGGATTAACTCGGTTAACCCAACCTAACCCAACCCTCAGCCTGTCAGACGATCCTGTTGCTGTTCACCACCGTGTCACTGAATAACGTTCAGTTGTTATGGGACATTTTAGGTGTAATATAGAGCAAATTGACTTAAAAACTGCTTTTAGCATTGATAATAATCTTAAATGTTTCTTGAAGACTAACTCAACATGTTAAAATGATTTCTGAAGGATCATGTGACAGTTTAAACATATTAAAATAGAAAATCATGGAAGCTTGTTTCTGCCAAAAGCTGAAAAATTAAAAAAAGTTATTTATTTATAAATAAATAAATACAAAAAATAATTTTAAAGGTATAGACAGTAATTCTGAGTTTACATCTTTCATCGAATGCCTTAATTCTCAAGGGTCTAAAAAGCCGGAATGGTGTAAACAACAGACATAAGTGTAAAAGTCTTTAATGTAAAAAAAATTAAATGTGACTGTTTGACTTTATCCCTCATAATTTGGTCTTTTTATTAAGAATAAGAATTGTAAGTTTATAACTATACATATATTTATATAAATACACATGCATATAAACTTGCTGTTTTGTTAAATATACTAGGTATAGATGGATAGGTAGCGCTCAGGAACATATGGCTTTGGTTGAGGCTACCGCGGCGCTTCGCATACTGGGTTTAGTTAGATGTGGATTAGGCTACTTAGTGGACGACTCTGAGTCAACGCTAGACAGGTCTGACCCCGGCTCATGTGTTTTGACTGAATGATAATAAGACCTCTGGACTTCTTTTACACATTAGAAGCAGAGCTGATATGACAGGGGCTGCAGTGTTCCTTTACAGTGGTTCGGTGGAGAAAATGTGAAACAGATGAGGGGAGTCTACAGTGAAGCTTTCTCTCTGCCTTAATTAAAAGTGCCTGTCGAGGACGTTCGGAGAGAGTTTGGCTCCCAGATCATTGCGGCATTTGCACATCAAAAGGAAATGACACTGGACACGGGGTTACCCATTAGCAGAAGAGTTTTATACAGAGATCACAGGCTTTCATTTGGCGGTAATGACCTACAGATTGTCTATCCCTAAACGTCCTTCACCTTGTCACAACAAGGCCCAATCGCAGGTAAAACAGCGGGTTAACCAGCTCCGTGTCCTTTATCCAACTTGAAGGCCTTTCTGTGATGTCATGGCTGGTGAGATTAGTTGTGCAGCCTTTAAATGGCAATTCTTAGTATATACTCGACATCCCCTGAACAATATTTATAGTACAGGTCAAAGCAAGTGGTTTTCCCTTAGGATATGATCAAATCTATATTCTGCAAAACAAATGTCACTTACTTTCTAAAAAGCTGACCTCTAATGAGTTGCACAAAGTCAAACAGTAAACATAAGGACTACTGATTCTGTTCAGAATGAAATACTGCCTGTTATTTAAAGGGGTCATATGATGCAATTTCAAGTTTTTCTTTCTCTTTGTAGTGTTACAAGCTGAGATAAGATCCCTGAAGATACAAAAACAAAGAGATATTCTTTATAACTTGTCCACACCTCCTAAAACAACTCGTTTAAACACGCCCCCACTTTTCTCCGTCACAGAGTGGGTTTATTCTCAAATGTTTCCACAAAGAAAGAAGGCGGAGCTATTATTCTGTCT
>JAUMHQ010000082.1:15039208-15053312 GCA_032361165.1 Enteromius paludinosus
CTAGATGAAGCGCTTGAAGGCTTCATTGTTGTGTAATATATGAGAAGTTTAGGTGCTTCATCTGGCCTCTGAAGATACCAGGAGATGTAGTAATCTTTAGATACTGAGCCTGTTGGAAACCTATAAACTGCAGTGTTGACCTTACAGTCAATAGAGACTGTTTGACCGAGCCGGACTGATTTAACCTCAGACTGAGTCACAACTACCTGCCCAAAAGAGCCTGTGAAAATAATACACTCAATTCAAATATGAACAAAAAACATATTTCAGAATGATTTGAAAACTAAATTACCTTGGATGCAGTAAAGCGCCCAGATGAAGAGAATCATGTTTGCTTCTGTTTTAGACGAAGAGTTAAAAGTGTGGACAGGACTATAAACACTCAGAGCACTGAGGCATGAGCTGCCAATGCAAAACATCAGAAAACCCTTCCTCAACTCAAATCTTGAAATGAAATATCTCTATACATATCTGAATGATAAATTAATCATACAGTTTAATTAAAACTTGTCTGGTTATCTTGACAGGTCTTGCAGTGAATGGAAATTAATTATGGTGGATTTTTTGGAGGAGCCAACTTGAATGTTGAAAGTATGTGCAGAATGAAATAAATGCAGCATAATTAGAGATTATTAATATTTGTTTGTTTTTTGTCTGAATCGATACTGTATAAGTTCTATCGGATTTTAAATTAAAGCCAAATTAAATTTAGACACAAAAGATAAATTACAGTTATCCATGAAAATAGTGATGTGGTGTTTTGTTCCTAATAGTGTAATCATGTTTCTTAGTAATAGAATTATATAAAAAAAAAATTATAAAATTAAAATTGAATTAAACTGAAACTTAAATAAAATTTAATAAAATTAAAACTTTTTTTATCAGAATGGAAAATTGTATTTGACAAACAATCTTTTAATTAATTTAGCATCAAATAAAAAGCTGTTTGAGTATGCAGTCTCACCTTTACAAATCTATTACTGTAATCAAAATGTTTTAATTAAATGTTGCATACTGTATGTCTTCATCTGAGCTGTGAGGAACTGTAGCACAGTGCATTTGTGAAATGTTAAAGATATGTTAAAGGGAAGTGACTGATGGAGGTGTTTCTCTCTCTAGCTGCCTCTGTTCCAGCTCTCACGGTTCAAATACACACACAAACACATCGATTATAGGCACGCATAATCGTGTGTGCACTTAATAGAGAATAAACATCACTGTGTAAATTTTGCTGTGTATGTTAATCTTTTTAATGCTTGTTTAACACATATGATTAAGCAAGTTTACTTTATTTTTTGCTAAATATGAATCATTATTTGTTTGTATAGTTATTTACTCCCTTGCTATAGTATTTTATTCATTTTATGAATTAGATATGTTTACATGTTAGATTTACACATTACTAAAATGCTGTACGTCGATCACATCTCCTTGTTAACCACTAGATGTCGGCATTTGACACGATATAGCTCCAAACAAGCATTTAAACAGAACAAGCATCTCACAGCCACGTTGTCAATGGGCCTGTATCTCCTTTATTGAAGACGGCACCGCAGTCATTCTATGGAGCGCATGGCTCGTTGGTCTAGGGGTATGATTCTCGCTTTGGGTGCGAGAGGTCCCGGGTTCAAATCCCGGACGAGCCCAGAAATTTTAAAGGTTTCAGTGTTCTGGAAATGATACAGATTTACAGTTTAAAGTTCTACATGCTGCAGTCAATATGTCCAGTGGCTTTCCAACAGCAATAATCTGATGGGTTCATAACTGACCTTACAGCATGTGCCAGGTCTAATGTATATAAGCTAAACATTTACAGACCACTGAGACATCTCTATATTACAGCAAGAGTTTTCTACCAGATGCCTGAGGAGAAGAGAAGATACACCATTAGTATTTCCACTTGTTTCCATCTTTAAATAAGCTCATTATCTATTTTTATTACTTTGATGGCTCAAGTAATGAAATGTTTAAAGAACCATTGTTGTCTTGAATACAGTAGTCTCCACACATATTTTGATCAAATCACAGTAAGCAGTGGGGACTCGAATATCTGACAAGCAATAACATATCTTGGTCGCTGGTCAGGTTTTGCAACATTTGCGCACCTCTCAAGAGTACACTACTTTACTTACCTCTCCTTTTAATTTTTGGTCATGAAAAGTCGGGCTCGTCCGGGATTTGAACCCGGGACCTCTCGCACCCAAAGCGAGAATCATACCCCTAGACCAACGAGCCAGTCGGGAAGGTGTAGTGAGGTAAAGTCCTGTGAACGCACAAAGTCGACTTTATCAAGCAGAATATGAAGTTATACTGTAACCCGACACGACCAGTCATGCATTTAGTCAGCCATTGTCCTATTTCAGATCAAAACAAGACGCGTTTTAAACACATAGGTATTCTGTCTTTAAGCTTAAATCACGTTTTAAAGCGCAGGTAACATCAGCCTAATCAATCTTTCCCTTTAAGCCAAATGTGTTGCATTTTTGAAATCACACCCGAAGCACGTTGGTGTTCACGTTAACAACTCGGTTATGCTATGAAAATAGTATTTTAATTCGGCAAATTTGTTTAGCTTATGTCTAAACTCTTTGTAAATGACTTCCGTAGACTAGTTACCCGACGATTATATTTATAGTAATATTTGATGCCATTTAGTTTTCAGAGCACACGGGCATCAATCTATTAATTACTTGCACCCTTTCAAGCATTAAATTGCTATAATGCTTCAACTAATTGTTAGTTTACTAGTATTATAATTTGCTCTAAAGGGCACTTCTGTAACTCCAGGTTCACGTCACCAGGTGGCGCTACTAACCAGTAGACGTCACCTAACCAAGCATCACAAACGCACTGGTGGGTGATCCTATGCAACGTGGCATACCATTCTACCTAAAATACTCAAGGCTCGTTGGTCTAGGGGTATGATTCTCGCTTAGGGTGCGAGAGGTCCCGGGTTCAAATCCCGGACGAGCCCTGTTTTGCATGACTTTACATTAACCACATGAAGACAACTACTGTACACCACAAAATATACATACAAATCTATTTGACAAGCTTTAATATTTGAAATGATGCTTTTAATAAAAGAAAACCTCTGGACGTAGCCTTGCTTGTATCGACTTGCATAAATCTAAAGATTCTTAATATCAAACTAATAATGAAATAAAGACACCAGAAGACATTTTTAATTTAATACTGTAATATATACTCTTTATAAAAAGACATTTGTGGCATAAAAATGAAAACACGATATAAGCTAAAAAAATTTCACACTGGTACAAGTCGAGAGGGAATATGCATATTTGCAGTTTATGCACAACATCTTCATTCTGTTTTGGAGCGCACCACATTAATATAGTCATAGATGGTGTTTTAATACAGTGTTAGATCTACTACCTCTCCTTAGGCTTCACATACTTAGAAGAGCGTGACTGTTTCCATGTTTCTAGTAGACAAAGCTGCATATAGGCCAAACACACATGTGAAATGATCTCCATTCACCGGTGTTCAAATAATACATAATCAAGGCTGGGGAAGTTTTTACATGCATGTTTGACATTTCAATACTGCGAGCCACACAACAGCACAGGTCTGATGAAAAGAAGCATAACCCAAACACTTCCAGCTCGAGTCGGATGGAAGTAATCGGCGTATTCCAGTTTAGAACATACTTCGTTTTCAGGCGTCCTTGTCTAACTCTCTGTGACTAAATTACTAAATCTAACATGTGATGAAAAGCCAACCGCGATCCCCGACACTGAATGCGTAAAGCTACAACTTTTTGTAAAACAATCGATTTACGTATGAAGCGGCAAGGAAGCGATAACGTAAGATAAGGCAGATAAGTCGTAGCTAACATCTGAGATGAAAACACGTTCTTAAAGCGAATCGTGCTTGTGTGGTATCATCAAGTGTTTGACAATCGCAGTGTGCATCGTACACACTCTCGTCCTAGGCGCGTGTGGTAGCTCAGCAGTATAACAGTCAGAGTTAGCATATAAAACCATAGCTTAGTCTTGCTGGGCCAGTGTTGGAAGGGTAACAAGGCGGACGTCAGGGACAGACAGGAGACTGCTGAAGCAGCGCCGCAGGTAACCGTACACCGGCCTTTTGCTGCTAACCTCCTTTTGCAAAGCTGGCACGGGAGATAATCTCCTCACCGCATTATGTCACGCAGCCCCGGAGGATTACAGACACGCCTGTGAGACGTGACTTCGCAAAGTCCTCTATGGGAGGCCAAATGGGTCAAAAACACCCATATTTCATTGTGTTAAAATCCACACGTTTTTGGCCCTTCCATAGTCATCAAGCGAGTATGTGAAGGCGCTCAGTCTGGGCCTGGCCTGTCACTTTTAGGGGTTTAACATGGCTCAAGAACAGCACAGTGATTTGGAAAGGCAGTTGTTAAGCTTCGGGCTATACTAATAGCTAGGTACGCTTGCAAAGTAACACGACCTGGAGTCGGTGTAGGAAACGAATAACAACCCTCTTGAATTGTGCTCAGGGTGGGATACACCTTACCAAAGAGGCCTGGGTCAAGTTTCAGTGGCCTTTTAAGGCCCGAGTCAAGTTTTTTTGATGGTTCCAAATATAAACCACGCACAATCAATATGACATTTCAGCGCTGGGAGTGAAATGCGCGCCTCCAGACAGGAAAAATTGCTAAATTCAGTGTACTCAACAAACCATTGTCTTCCGTAACAGAACAAGTGATCTGGAATAAAACGATGTGGTAAATTCTCAAAAGATCGTGGTTACTTATTGTTAACCCTTGCGGCATAAACTCTGATTTCCACATGATTTCAGATTTAAAGGGACAATTTACTTAAAAATAAAAATTATGTCCATATGTTTTGCACCCCATTTATTTTCACTGTAAGCAGTGAAGTTTTCTGTAAGTTTTCAGTGCCCCACTGAAAAACAAGAGTCATAAATGTTTACAAAGACACCAGGATGATCATTTATGACAAATAAATTTTTTTGGGGCAAACTGTCCCTTTAAACCAATGGCATAATGTGATTTATGACAGAAATACTTGTCTGACAGTTCGGAAAAGCAAACTGAATATTAAACATGGTGACTGATATCCACTTATAAAGCAAGTTCATTGAGAACAAAGGATTTTCATTATTAGCAGGTGAATGTCAACAAGCTTTTTGTTCACCAAAGTACATATTCTGTTGAAATCAACAGCGTGTGACAGATGAAGCTTGTCGATCGAGCTTGAGTTAAAGGAACACTCCACTTCTTTTGGATATAGGCTCATCCTCCAACTAATAAGTTGAGTTTTACCATTTTTGACTCCATTCAACCAATCTCCGGGTCTGACGATAGCACTATTAGCATAGCTTAGCAAAGATCATTGAATCCAATCATTGAATTCCTAGTCATATCAGCCTAAAAAAAACAACTTTTCATTTTCCGTCTGTCTTAGTCCACGATATAACCATTGAAGATCATCAAATTTTTAAAATATCAAAACTCTTTGGTCATTTGTGAACGCGATGCTACTGGTCTAATCAGATTCAATGATCTATGCTAAGCTATGCTAACAGTGCTATCGCCAGACCCGGAGATCGGCTGAATGGAGTCAAAAATGGTAAAACTCAACTTATGAACTCTGGGGGAGTTGGAGAATGAGCCTATTTCCACAAAAAGTGGAGTGCTCCTTTAAATTGAACCAAGAACATTCCCTTAATCCAAAGCTTGATTAGAAGTCCAAATGTTAACGAATTCTTATGCTGGTAAAGCACAGCAATCAAGTATCATTTTTTGAAGTGCAAGTCTGCTACCCCTTGCGGTGCGTCCCTCCTCGCTGACTCGGAGATAGCCAAGCAGGAAATGACCGGGTTACATTATTCGGCTGAGGATGTGTCACCTCACATTGTCATTACTGCCATCACCGCTGCACTAATCCTATCATTACACAGGGAATCCCCAGGAAGAGTTTAGAACAGGATGAAAAAAATGAAACGGGTGGAGGAAGGCAAACGGGTAACAGTTGTCGCGGTAAGCTCAGGATGAAGTGGATCACCTGCGTTCAGCTTGAGAGTGCAAAATGTCCAGGTAGGAAATAACATAATACATATCAATCGTCATCAAGTAACTTTTAGCAATGCAAGTCCCCGCAGACACACCACTGGAAACCACCGTCCACATCCGTTCAGTTTATGGGGGGTGTGTCTAGTGTTGCGTCCTGAATGATGAAAGTGTCTTGATTTTACTGAAAGTTCACAAATATCACCACAGAGACTGTTAAAAAATAAAAATAAAAAAACAGACACCCTTGTCAAAACCAAAGGGCAGGGTGTCCGGGAAGTTGATCTTGTCCCGTTTCCATGCTAATCCCAGAGCGGTGGGTCATGCCCGTGGGTTGCGTCAGCTTATGGTGCAAATGTCTGGAAATTATGATTTTGAAAAGCATCCAGTTTCTTATTTTCATTTGTGTGTTGTTTGTTAGGATCGGGAGGGGGTCATAAGGCCACCATGGTGCAGGGGTGTTTGAGTTTGCAGGGCAGGACGCCCCTGTTGAGCTGGTAGAACTCTACCAGATGGATCAGGTCTGTGAACTTGGTAGAGCCATCATCAAGGCTAAAAAAGACCTGGCCGTCCTCCTCAAACTGCCAGAGAGAGAAAGAGATGAGATCTTTTTAAAACCCCTGAATCAACTTTTAAATCATAAACTAGACAAATCCGAGATGCGGCATAATGTTTAAGGTGATTGTGGTAAACTGAGAATCACTAAAGGTACTTATTTTATAGTTTAAAAAAAATATTAATTACTTCTTTATAGTTTAATGTTAAAACATTCATAATTTTATATAAATAAAATAAAAATTGTACATTTGGTATTATTTTCTTATATATTACACCGGTAACTAATGAACCTTATTGTAAAGCATTAACATGAACTAAGATTGAACAACACTTCTGCAGCGTTTATTAAATCTTAGTTCATTTTAATTTCATAAATTCATAATAATTTCATTATTAAAAGTTGTGCTTGTTTAACATTAGTAAATGAACTCTAAATTAATGAACTAATAATGAAGAGCTGTATTTTGATTACATTAACAACGATTAATTAATACTGTAATAAATGTGTTGATGTCATGTTAGTGTGTCATGTTGACACATTAAGTGTTACATTATACCAGTAAATGTTGCATAATATAAATAATAAACTATAAAAAACTGTAAATATAATATAAACTGTATTATAAATAATATAGAAAGTATTCTTTTTTTACACATAATTTAGAATGCAATTACTAATTAAGTACCCATAGGCCTGACATTATAATTAACATGAAACATTTTATATTAATAATCCCTTTCATAAATCATGCCTCATTTTCAGCTTCAAAAATGTTTGATACACTGCAAATTCAGTAAGATGAACAAAATCCGTATTTGTACCTCTCTTAATCAATGACTGTATTCACTGTAAACTATAACTGATAAAAAATAGCAGTTTGTACTCCTCTTTATACCTGTATGAGCATTAACACATTCAACAGGGTAGTGTTTATTAGGGACTCACAGGTAAAATCTGGAAGTGTTTAATCTTCTGATGATGGCACAGCGTGAGAACAAATGCTTTTGGGTTGCTCTGGCTGTCTCTTAACAGGAATAATCTGCAAGACATAAGACTGATTATTTTCACCGCCCACTTATAAAACAGCAAATAATACTGCTTATAAATGTGGAAAGTGTCATACCCATCAACTTGGCCCTGCTGCATAATCATCCTGTGGGACTCCTCTCTCATAATACGGCCATGGAACCATAACTGTGTCCTGTGGATCACTGAAGGACATAAACACAAAGTCAAAATGCCACTTAAATCAGCTGGTCATGAAGGTGTATAAATGTAAATGTCCATATTAATGCCTTATTCTACATCCCTAATCTACCCAATACCGAAACTTAATCACCTTACTAACTATTAATAAACAGCGAATAAAAATATGAAGCAGCACTACTATATTAAATGATAATAATATCATGAAACGAGCAGTTTTAGAGCGATTTCTGAAGGATTTAAGTCCCAAGTCATTTTTTCAGCTTTTTTCCACAAATGGTTATATTTGTATTATTTTAATGTATTATTATTATTATTATTATTCAATAATTGTTATTAATTACAAGATACCCATAACAATAAAAAACATTTATTTTAAAAGTGTCTTAAATAGCTAAAATCATGATTTCTTCCATCTTGAATCAATGTGTAATCAAAATTGTAATTATTTTTTTTTTTAAGTCCTAAATAGTTAGTTATTTAATTCTACAACATTAAATTATTCAACTTTTTTTTCTTACAAAAATATGTGTCCATAAATCTTCAACTCCGTTACCAAACCATATTTTCCTTTTAATTGGTGGAATTATCTCAGAATTGTGTAAGTTACAGGAAATGATGTCACTGATAAGATCTGAAGCACTGAAAAGTATCTGTGCTCTCTCTGAGAAAATATTTTCATCTAAAAACTTATTTTGTAGAAGATCAACTCTGTTACCACAATATCAGAAGGAAAACAGAATGTATTACTGATCTCACATTGGGTTATTTAAAGCTCTTTTAATCATGTTTTCAGTAGTGTCATGTGTTCTTAGCATTTATGTCAGCGAATTAAATAAAAAATACAATAAAACTGTCAGTTCTGTTACACCATCATCAGCACTGTTACTCTACCTTTGTAACAGAGTTTGACGAGAACAGACTTCAGACACCAAATGTACCCGCAATTATAGAATCACACACATATATACATATGTATTATTCATTAGGTAAATGCTGCACTACTTACCTGAGCTTAACGGCGAGGGATGTAGAGGACTGGGGCTTCCCAAAACATTCATTCTCTGACTCCGTTTCTGTATAGAGATTTGAATGATTATTATAAATGCATTTTTTTTTATTAAGTATACATGCCATTTAACTACTCACTCTCCAAGTGTGTCCCTCTTCCATGGCAGCGCTCTGAGCCTCCACAGGGTTGTCGATCACACGACCGGTCCTTCCTGAGAAATCCATGGCCACCAGTGAATTCTCGGACACACTCCGCTATAATAAAAACAACAATATTACACTTGAGCAGCTGTTTATGACATAAGCCTTCATTTATGTGTAGATAGAACTCCTACAGGTTGTCCTGCTATGACCAGCATTAAACCTCTCTAATTAAACCACCAAAGCCTAATTAAATACCTTCTAAATGAATCCCTACAGCAACCCCGTGTTCATACGTTTGCCCTGCATGAAATTCCCGATGCAAACCGGCATGAAGGAATCTATAGCCGCACGCTTCATTAGTACGGTTCATGCGGTTATGAGCAGATTAAGGGAACTCTCAGCGAGAGCGTTCAACAAGAGAAATACGAGGTGAACTCATGAAGCATGAAAGCAGCACATTTATATCATCAAGTGCACTAGAGAGTCAGAACTAAGCAGGGCCGTACCCATCACTGAGGTCTGGACTTCTGTAGTTTTCCAATAACTGCCTTATATTAATTCTACTTTGGTGCTGCAAGGATAGTAAGCAAAGAACAGATCTTCTCATCTAAGATGCCTCAGCGGTAAGGTTGTGCGATATATAGCGTGCGATAACATGACTCAAAACAGCTCTACAGAGCGCACGTGTACATCATGTGAAGTCTAGACTAGCGCCTTCTTACACTGCATGATTCAGTTTATTAAAATAAATTTAGAATGATCACAAATTCAAGATTTTTGTATTTATATATTTTAAACTTATACGATTTCATATAATCGGTTCAATCGCAACCACTCACTTAATAACAGGGATTTGCTGCCATCTATTGGCAGTTCACATTTAGATTTTTACAGTTTTTCATGTTTTAAATGATTTCAAATATCAGTATTTGACATTTTATGTTTAATATATCCAAACAATATTTATGCATTTGTAATCGCAGGCAAATGCATTGATGTTTTGAATTAAATCATGTGTAAATCCATCTAAATACCACTTTAGATGCAGCTTCTGTGTTGGTTTCATTTGTTTGGTATCAGCCCAAATGTCTTCTTATTCTAATCCACTGATTAAATATAAGAATTCGACTGAACAAAATTACAGACACTTTTAGAAAAAAAAAAATTTTAAATGCCCAAAAAAGGTACAAATCTGCTTAAACATATTGAAAAAGATTTATTTCTGTCAGTGTGATTTTAGTCTACAAAGATAATTATGACTTGACTTCATTAAATTCATGCGGATCATTCGTTGCAACATTTAATCTGATTCTAATGTTTAAGAATCTAAAATCTTGAAAAATAACTACTGGATTGGTTTAAAACCTCTATCATTGTCCCTTTTATGAGCCTTAAACATCTTAAAACGCACACATGTAAGTCCGGAAAATCAACATTTTCCCAGGGGAGTTTGCTCTTTATTCATAAAAAACGGCACTGAGCAATGCATTCTTACCACAGGTGCGGTGAAGTTTGATATGGCGGTCTTTCTCTGGTGTGGGCTCTTGTAGTTCTGATAGAGCAGAATTCCAAACTGGGGGAAAAATTAAAAATGTGTTTTGGGTTAGCAAGAATAGACAAGAGTGTGTGTGGGAGATATCTGAGCTTACATTCTCTAGCCATTAAATATCACAATCTAGAATGCTCACTAATAATAGCCTGATAATAATAATAATTGTATATAGTTTCATAATGAGATAAAAACTTAAATCTGGTGCATGCTGAAATAAGCTTGGCAGGAACATTGCTGTTAAAAAGATCTATAGCACTACTATATTGAAGAATAGTACTAACGAACCCGAAATTGGCATTTTGTGTGACACTGAAAATTGAACTAATTGCTTCTGAAAATTCAGGTTTACCATTAAAGGAATAAATTACATTTTAAAATATATGAAGATTTTGATTTGTAACAATACTTGATGATTGTTCTGATTTTACTGTACACCTTGAGCAGCCTGAAAGCAGTCATCCAGCAGGTCCGGCTCTGCTCGTCCTCGGCACACAGCATCTTCAGCTCCTTCAGCTCTGTCCTGCCCTTACTGGGCTGTCAATCAAGCAAGATATCTACTGTCAAATCAAGGCACTCCAGTTAATAAGGACTAGCATGCACTGTACCAGGTGAGGCATGGGTAGTTATTTAAAGGGAAATATCTTTGTGCCAGCCATGCCTCCTCTATTCTCAATGTGTTCATTTACCAACCGCCATCCTGCTCACCTTAATGCAGAACTGGTAGTCCGTGGGTGCGTTGTGCATCTTTCTGCCCGTCATCACAGTGAAAATATTGCTCTCCTCTATGTCTGACAGTAAATGCAGGTGCCTTGGCTCCTAAACAACCCAATATAAAATTCATCCTGTGTTATCCTGAAATCCTTCATTTGACATTAATCTAAACTAGTTTGAACTGCATGATTATCTAAAAAATTAAGGCCTTTTTTACTCTGAATGAGAAAATTCTGCCAAAGAATGTGTAAATAATAATACTATTTAATAGTGATAAAATTACAATTAAGCTTCTTAATTACTTAGAATTTATTTTAATAAATTAAACTTTAAATTAAACTTTTTTTTCATGCAAGTTTAGGAATAACAGATGCATACCAGCTGTCTTTAGCTGTAAAACACTGATATGCTCACAAATACATGCACAGTTTGTACTTGAATTAATATTATATTAAAGAGATGCTTGCCTTTGACATTCCTTTAGTAGAACAGTACAATCCAGAACGGCGCAAGAACATGTAAAGCTTCTTCCAGGACTTGCGGCCCGTTTCTTTCATATAAAGGAAGCCCTGGATCTCTGGACAGCTGCTGGAATTCAAGAAATTCTGTACAGGAGGGGGAAAAAAAGCAGAGGACCATCTGGAAAGTGAGTTCTTCAAACCTGGATGCCATTCATGCTTCAATAGCGCGGCCTCTTTGCTATCACAAGACATGAGTGTGCATTTCAAAAGCTCTTGAAATCCACCAAAATGCTCATTCAGCTGCAAAAAGTGTGATGCACAGGGTTCATAGTGTGGGCTAATCCAGATTGTGCGGTGTCACAGACGTCTCTTCCTCACCTGTAAGAGCTGGGACTGTGGGATAGAGCCATTGGTTTCCTGACACCACGCTACCATCTGCTCCGGAAAGAAGTTCTGTGAGAGGAAGATAAAGGATGAGAGGTAAGAAAAGACTGTCTGCACTGAACATATGCCAGCAGTTTACAAGAAACGTAATGGAACAAGCAGTGCGTGTATGAACCCGGGTTTGAATGATTAGTGAGGAAGCCATATATAATTAATCTGTTTTTAGGATCACCTGACCAAGATCAGAAGCCTTTCTTAGTAGGCAATTACACAAGGTCATTGTTTCTAGATTGAGCACAAAAGAAAGGAACAAGCTAATCAGTTACTACCCAGCACTCTGTGTGTGTGTGTGGGGGGGGGGGGGGGGGGTCAAAGATATAACAATATCCAAAAACCTTGTTCTTATGGGAAAATTCTTTGGTCCCTTTTTAGGTTTTATTTTTATTTTAAATTTTTTTTTAAGTGCTGTAACATAATACATGTATGTGTATACTATAAAAATTAGCGGAAATTATACATATGTATTATTTATGTATATATAAATACACACACATACAGTAAATATTTAGAAAATGTTAACATGTATTAACGTATATATTTATATTCATATTTTGTTATGTAAAAATATTTATTTTACATATTTATAAATGCATGTGTTTGTGCATATATAAAAAAATGACATTAAAAATAACTTGTAAGAGTGATATATTGCATTACCGAACAACATGTCTTGTGTGTGTATTGTATTATTTATATATATAAAAATACACTCCAGCTAAACATAAAGTAAGAGTATTATTTTTAGTTGTATTATTAATAACTTCTGTAGCAAATGTAGCTTTTGTTTATTGATAATGTTAATATATTAACTGAGGTTAACTAATGATATAAAATTATACCTATTTGTCTTTTAATTCTTTTGTACTTTAATCTGTGTAATTTTTATTTTTTATTTTTTTGTGCATTGCTTGTTTGTATTTAAATGTTCATATACTTTTGCTGTATTATGATAACACTTTTTTGCAACTAAAATACTTCAATACCGTAATGATGCCATACACCATGCAACATGAAAAATTTGATACTGGCATATGCCTCATACACACACACACACACAAGCTGAAACTCATCTAAAGCTAATTTAGGTGAGTTGCACTAAGCACTTGCCAAAGCCATGGATTACCAAGAGCAGGTTAAGTGCTCTGTCAAACAGACTCGGACTAACTGGTCCAGAGATGCCTCAAGCGCTGACACACTGTACATTCCGTACCTAAAGCACAGGCTCAAATAAGATTAAGCTTCTGCATGGACATTTTTTCCAAGCGTACAAAAAGTCCATGGCTTACAGAGCAGGATAAAATGTTTCACAATGTTCACACCGTAAGACGCTTACACGACACAGCTTCAAATGTGCTTGTCAAAATGCCATCAGTTAAAAGGTGTCGAGTACTGGCTTATAAAAAGCAGGTTACTTGCTTAGTGAGGTGGAACACGTACAAGCTGAAAACGGATTAACACGGAGGTTTTACTCGCAAACGGAACGGATGTTGGAAATTCACTTTTTTTTATTTACATATTTAGGGGACTTGTAGCTTGTAGGTCATGAATGAGGTGTTCTTAAAAAGATTTGAGAGGATAACCGGACTTTAATTTCAAAGGAGTGAAGTGGTGGTCTGGAGAGGCAAGGAAAGGCATGGGTGGGCTGAAGGAGAAGGGTTGCTCCCCGTAATAACTCACCAGTGGGTTTCTGAAGAACTCGTACTTGGCGTAGTTCTTCCTGAAGAAAAACTTGCTCTCTGGAGACATGCAGGCCTGCACAGGAACAACCAGCTCATGATCTTCCAGGCACCTCTCTGGATTCAAACACAGATGACATCAAAAAAGTGTTAGTTACTGGCAAAGTGACCATTACTGCTTTAATAGATCATATCAGAGTTACATCAGATTTTTTGAGTTGTTGTCACTATCTATCTATCTATCTATCTATCTATCTATCCATCCATCCATCCATCCATCCATCCATCCATCCATCCATC
>JAUMHQ010000082.1:15054386-15067171 GCA_032361165.1 Enteromius paludinosus
ACAAGAATAGGTATTGTTTTTTGATTTTAGGACAACTTTGTTGTAAGTTTGGTCCACTTTCCAATGTTGACTGCTGTGTATATGTGTGTGTGTGTGTGTGTGTGTGTGTAAATAAGGCTTGTATATTAATGCTCTAATACCTGTTCTAATCTAAATAGGTCAGAAATATGCAGAATATCCATGACTTTGGCGTTGCTTAGGCATGCTCTACCAATAAAACAGCAGGAATAAACATGTTAAAAACTGTCAAATGTTATATTTCAATATCCAGCACTACGTGATCCCCTATAATGAGAAAACGAGCCAAATTAACCGTACGCTGTAATGTCTGTGCTTCTTAAGAATAGCAGTACTCGTGTGTCAAAGACAATAAAGCACTGGCTCAAACCCCATCTAATGTGTCTGTTGTGTATCTGATCCCTCATCCTCTAATGCACTCCTCCGAGAAGAGAAGGAGAGAGAGCATGACTCTGTGTATGAAAGAGAAAGCGAGAGGCATTGCAGAGGGATGAGGTCATGTATTTAGCTTGATTGCACCGAGGGCTGATGGCAGCAAAGTCAGCAGAGTCTCTCTGCTAATGGCTTACGTAAGAGCAACGTTTCTAGAAGGTTTCTGTAACGTTGACGCCCTAATGTCTCCAGAAGCGAACGCAGCCCAGCTACACCACACAATACTCGGCCTCTCTGGAGAGGTCACCTGACCAAAACAGACCACACCCTGTCATGTTATGACATCATAGCATGTGATGTGCACAGCCAAAGTCACGACTTTCCTCGACGCCGTTAAAAGTGGACGAATTACAATAAAGAGCCGATTGTGTCAGGCCAAATTATTCCAGAAGCTCAATCAAGGGCTTTTTAACACCCTACAGGAGCGACGACTGCATCTCCAAAGGTCAGGCAGAGTTAAATCTGTTTAGTATGATTTAGACAAGGGTTAATCTGTAATCTGCCTGAGAAATAGGCAGCCACACGTGTCCTCATTGATTGCTTGCGAGATTAAGCGCTAGCTCTTCTCAAACCTAGTCTTCTCTGTGTTCATCTCCTCAAAACGGTCCACGTTGTCTGGGTTATGCGCTCTCTGCGAGCAAAATGTGCTGCCGTGCATGATGAATAAAGTCGTTTTTGAGAACCGAGGTGTTAATGGGAGAACAAATACATGTGTGTGTATATATAAGACTCTGAGTCTGGGCTAGCTGAAAGGTGATTTCCTGTTACACAAAGAGCAGTGCACTGGGAACCCAGTGTCCCCAGACAGAACAGCCTGTCCTCTAAGACTGGGTGTGTGGCGCATGCACAAGTCATATGGACTCAGAAAACTAATGTATATGTACGTTGGCTCACCCAGACCAAGCAGGGAGTGATGCTCCACTAAAGACCAGCAGTTGTCATCCAGGCAGTGGCTCTTGTAGACCAGGAACTGACACACATCTCTGGCCGTCATGTCAGCGGGGACTTCCACAACTTTTCCCACACCATCCTCACTGAAAACCTTGATGATCTGTTGAAGACATGCACAGAACTGTCAAACACAGATGCACGCACACTGCTTAATGTGACCTCGGGGCGATGTTTGCAGTAAGTCTAATTTGTCCAACCAACACACTTTCAGCCGGGATGATTACAAAGCTTTGGTCCTAATGTATGCGTCATATACACAGTTTTCAGTTGATTGCTTGATGGATGAAAAAAAAAAAAAAAAAAAAAGTTTATTTACACTTCACAAGTTTTTGTTGGTGCAAACCATGCATATCTCTGTTTATGTGATCTTTAGCTCAATCCACATGGACTCTTATCAGGTATAGATGGAGCCGGTGCTCAGAAGCATGACTGACTTGAACATGCACGCACAAGAGGATATACTCCATTAAGACGCAGAATTCACATGAATGCCAACGGACCACGTAAGGAGAATGGAAGAGAAAATACTTGCAAGGAACGTGCACACAAAACAAGCAATTATATAAACGCATTAACTAGACATATGCATTCACAGACAAAAGCAAACATTTGCAGCTTTAATTATTATAGATTTTTTTTGTTTGTTTTTAAACTATGCACCAAGATGATCTGCATGACTAAACTGGAAATGTTTTAGACTGGCATCAGGGTTTTCTTGGAAGAAGAAGTTACTGTCAGTCTTACCTCTACTGCCTGATACAAGTCCGGCGAACACGATGGCATTTTCACTCGGAGACAACCTCTGCTCACTCACGCGGCGAGAGAGAGTGAGTGAGCGAGTTAGAGTGAGTTAAAGAGAGAGAGAGAGAAAGAGGGAGGAGAGAAGGGGAGGAGGAAAGAAAGCGAGAGGATGAGAGGAGTTGGGAACGGGCAGAGGGTTAAGATGAGACCCAGAGACTTGCTGAAACAAGAGAGCGAGAGACAGAAAAGAAGGGAGAGAGACTCAGCTGACAAGCAGCTTGTGTCTTACAGTGGATTAAGCTGAGAGAGAGATAACTAGGGCTTTAATCAATCTATAAAATTCATATAATAGACTTTGCGTTATTCCAAATACAACCTGGGAAAAAGGACAGCCTCAGAAAAGAAAACTAATGGGACCGAGGCTGTTTTTCTGTCCAATCTTGATCAAATAGTTGACGTCAATGATGGCAAACATCCTAGATAATGCGTCTGTGATGCATGTGTTTTCTACAAACCCTATACATGATTTACAATTAATGAAATAGAAACATATACGTGTGTGTGTGTGTGTGTGTGGGGTTTGGTTTATATATAGTCATGGGGACTTGTGTCTGAATACGCACAGACTCATGGGGACTTGTGTCATGGCAGGGACCTAAATGGGTACAAATACGTATAAATCATACATGAGTAGGGCTGGGCGGTAAACCTTTTCATACTGAATACCAGTGTTTTTTTTAATTTTTTTTATGATATTTATTTTTACCGCAATAAAGTGTATGCGTACAAAGCACAAAGCGGTGGAACGTCCCGCCGCGGGTCATTGTTTGAGAGGGGGATTGTTTTGCAGTGGTACCAAACAAGCTGTATGCATCTGCATGAGAGCGGTGGATCTGACGTTGATCAAACAACCGTCATCTGTAAATGTTGTCGGGCTAACGTTGTAGCCGCGGGAGGCAACACAAGCAATTTGCTTCACCACCTCCGCCACAAACATGTCCTGGAATATGAAGAATGCATGAAACTAAGATCTACATCCTCTTCCAAATCTGCAGGTACTGCAACACAAAACGCGACTCAGACGTCACTCAAAGACGCGTTTACTAGGGGGACTGCCTATGACAAGAAAAACAAACAGTAATTATTCTAATTTATTAGGAAATGGGGTTAACACCTAGTCATGCATGGCAAAAAAAAATACCGTCAAATACCGTAACACCGATATTATTTAGAAAAATACTGTGATATAAATTTATGGTCATACTGCCCAGCTCTATACAGGAGTTTCTTTGAGAAAGTAAAAATGCCTGTAGTTTCCTGTTTAAGTAGGTTTAAGTGTAAGGTGGGTGTAGGGCGATAGAAAATACAGTTTGTACAGTACAAACACCTTTACACCCATGGATAGCTGACCAGACTCGGTGTATGCACGTGCATTTGTGAGACAAATCAGGACATAAATGTGTATAATGACATTGTATGTATTACAAAGAGAAGCTGACTTTTCAGGACATTCCCCCATGTCCCCACTTTTCAAAACACTTCTAGATCACACAGAATGAAGTTTTTTGAAAATCTAAAAATGCACAGTTCCACACATTATCATTATTATGTATCAGGCTTTGGTTTTCTTCCTCTTTATACACGCTTCCATCTCTTCCTCTCTCTCTTGCCTTACCTTCCATCATCTCTCCCTTTGTCTCTCGCTCTCTCTTTCTCCCCCACATCAAACTTTGCCTTGGCTTCTGTCAAAGTTTCAAATTCTCTCTGGTTCTCAGAAAGCCTTGAGACAGAGCCCCACATCCAGCTCTCACGACACACACACAGAGTCAGATTTTGTTCTCATTCTTTTTTTTTTTTTCACTCCCATTTCCCCCCCGAAGTTTGGCTTTGAACTCCACAGCCAAAGAAAACCTTTCCCTCTCTTTTTCTCAAAACTCAGCACATCACAACCGAAGAGTGTTTCTTAAACACACACAACAGAGGCCAAATCCCAGCGAAATCCCTCCTCCCGCAAAACCAGTGACTTTCTTTCTCATACTCGACATTCTCAATACCTTACCGTTCCTCACCATTTAAAGAAGCATGTACGTGTTCGTTTTAAGTGTGGTAAAGAATAAAAACAAAATCAGAAACGCACACCATTCTGTCCTCTCAGACGGAGAAGAACAGTATCAGGTAATCTGACTCGACACCATGAAGAAAAGGACCTTGGGGGTTGAGTTATTGGCAAGACTATTATAGCAGTAGGAGCTGTTTGCAGAGCATTGTTTGCTTGTGTATCCTTCTACCGCTGCGAATGCTATTTTCTACCAGCTTTATGATGTAAGAGCGTTTACCCAATGTTGTTCAAACGCATCCTCACAATCGTGTGGTTACGAGTAAACGTTTGCTCTGCTCTGCTCCGTCTGCCTCTGTGGGTCACATGGGAGGATCTTTAAATGTTAAATAAAGGTTTTGCAAACATTCTGAGGGTCACATAGCAACAAAGTGTTTGTTTGGAGTTAATAGAGGGTTGTTCAAGCATTGTTCGCAGTTTGTATAACGAGGGTAGAGGTTATCCAAAAATAGAACAGAGGTCACAGTGTATGGCCAGAGCTTCTGATACAGGCTCTGTGATTATATATGCACGGATATAGAGAGAGGAATACAGTCAGATATAGTTCAAAAGACAGAAATGCAGTCGGATGGCAAGACAGAGAGATGCACGTTTATAGTTAGACAAGTATGCACATAAATATAGTTAGACAGCAAGAAATAGAAACGTGTAAGGTTATAATGCGTGCATATATACTGTACAGACAAAGATTGTAAGAGAGACATACAGTGACAAAGATGAACAGCAAGACAGATAGTGAAACACACACAAAGAAAATAGTAAGTGCAATGCAAAGCATTATCATAGTGTGTGAGAAAACGCAGACGATGCACATAGATGCATAAATTCATAAGCATACGTGTGTGAGAAATCAGTTAAAAAGCCTGACCAATAAGCAAGACTGACCTCCACAGTAAAAGATCAAAGACATCAGAAACCAGAACTTTCAGATCAGAGTTCAGACTGAATAACAGGAACCGGTCCTTCAAACTTCAACATTATTTCCATTTGAACGGATGTCTAAGATAAGAGGAAATTAGAAATGTGCAGGAGACTATGAGAAACCTGTGGCTGTCTGGAAATACGGCCCCACAAGTTCATTTGTAAACAGTCGTGTGTGCTGCCATCACTCACCGCACTCTTATTACCTAACTTCACAGAGCAAATCGATTTTAACCCCGCGCACACGCATACACTCAAACACAGGCATTATCACCACCCGCAGTTTACTGAACTCTTCGTGACCCTGCCTTTCAGTGACATCACAAATATACTGTTAAAATCCACATTCACACATCGAGGCAAAAAATATAACCTGCCCTGACATACACACACAAACACACACACACACGCCTTTGTTTAGAGATCTCAGGGGATAAACGTCGCTGACAGCTTGAGAAGTCTCCGGTTTCGTGGAGAGGAGCCGGTCTGTGTGTGAGATACAGAGAGAGCGACATGTTTGTGCAACCCGATGTGTTTGACAGTTTATCAGCAAGTGGAAACAACCCCAGATAAATAGAGGATAAAAACAGAGATGAACATGATGACGCAAGATTATATATGAATGTATAAAAAAACCTCTGCATTAGCACAGATAACTCATTTCTAATAACTGCTGCATCCATCTCTTATTTAGGGACAAGGATTGCGTTTATTTAGACGCGGAACATCTTTATAACCAACTTTCAATTTCTGTATAATCCTGTCAATTCTGCATGTTTGCTTGCTTGAGTACTTGCTGAAGGGCAGAGGTAAATATGACTTATGACAGTGGATTTATGTGAAGATTGTTTTAAGTTTACTTAAATTAGAAAAATGTAAAACATTAGTATAGCCAATGAACAATTTCCTAGTATTATTTTCACGGAAACTTATTTAATGCATAAAAAGATGCCATTAAACATTAAAAATATAAAGTTTATATTAATGCAATTAATTTTATTGTTTTGATTAATTTTAGAAAAAATGTGCAGTTATTTTTGTAATCCATTGACAACACTAAAACATATAAAAAGTTATATATTCAAAAACTGTAAAATACACACAAAACATTAAATTCAGAATCCGCATTAAAAGATTGAAATACAGCATAAACCAAGGGCTGTGCGATATTAACAAAAAATAATATTTGGATATTTCCTGTGATTTTATCGATAACGATTAGGGCTGTAACGATACACCAAACCCACAATTCGGTTCGTATCACGATTTATTTTCGTGGGGGGTGGGCAATTTGCACCCGGCTTGGTAAGAGATAATAGGTAGATCTTTGGTAATAGGGCTCAAGCACACTTGAGTAAATACTTGAACCCCTCGTTATCGACAACAGGAAATGGTCGCATATCTATGGTGGCAAATCTATGCCAATATTATGCGAGCGCACCACTGATGCTGGCGCGCGCAGTAAATCACATACGCCAGAGGAAAACAGATCTACACGCAAAGAAACGGGAGCCGCAAGCTCATTTCAAAACCGCGCCCGCGTGATATGTCATCTGCGCGCAATTCAAGGTAGTCACGGGGTGCATCGCGATACACCCTTATCACACCGCGACACAGGATCAGGGATCTGAGTGTCGCGATTTCGGTTTCATATCGTGTATCGTTACAGCCCTAATAACGATAACTAGATAATTATAATTAGTTATTGTGCTGGTAGTCTTCATATTTTGTGTGGAGATTCGTTCACACTGATAGAAAGCAATCTTTAAACTGAGATATACATCATATGAGCGTTTCACCTTTATAAAGCCATTTTATCAAAATGTGTAAAAATTGTTTAAATAAAACATACTCTGAATGTGGAATTAAAACTGCCAGTAGATGGCAGTAAGTCACTGTAAATAAGCGAGCCGTTGCGATTGAACCAAAGCATTTGATTCGTTCAGGAACGTCATGTTGCTCGGAGATGCAAAATAATGCTGTACATGTGTTTGGTTTTTTTTTTATGTTGAAATAGTGCAAAAACAGACAAAAAAGTCTGGGAAATAAATATCCCATTTAATCCTATTTTAATCTAATCAGGAGAAAAACGGCACTCTTCGTTTGAAATTAATTAACTTAGCTATGTGAAATGGTATACAAATGTAGATTTTGAAAGAAGACACTCTAAATGCGCACTAGTCTAGTCTTCACGTAATGCAAGTGTGCACTCTCCGGGGGTGTTTTTTTTATCCCATGATCCCCAGTTTCCATCTCCTCCAGCTCCACAAACAATATCAAGCTCCAGAAATCATCATGAGTCGTTTCTCCTGAAATGTAATTTTCCAATTAACTGACATCAAAAGGACCAGACATAAAGATACCAGTCGAGAAGAATTAGGAATCAAGAGGGACAGGGGTAGTTTGAGGAGAGGATTATTTTCTCATGCTGATGTTTTCAGTAATGTTGGCATCATGTCATGTCTCAGGGGTTTGTGTTGCAGTCAGCTGACTGGCCAGTGTGTAAGAGTGTGTGTGTTTTGTGGAGTGTACTAAGGCTCTGGCACACAAACCGAAACAAACTGGTGTTGAGTGTACACTAGGGTGGAGACAGGATCCACACGCACAGACCTATTCAACTCCGCTGCAACGGTGTCCCGTTTCACAGAACAAATCTTTAATGGGTCATCTGGGAGGAGATTTTTGGCAAAGGTTCTGCTAAATGGGGCATTTGAGTTTGTTTGGCTGTGTGAACTGTGTGAACGAAGAATACAAAGTGGTTCTCAAGGAGCGTGACTCAGGACGTAGATAAACAAATAAGTCAGTGGTGTGATTGGTCTATTAAAAAAAATTAAAAGTTTGAATGTGCATCGTCATACTTAAGACGGGGACGTAATGTCCTCTCATCAAGCCTCTTTGCCCTTACAAATCAAGCCTCAGAGGTTTAACATGATAGCAAGGTATAACAAAGAAACAACGCTAACTCAACAATAAGCCAAGTGGATATGAAACACATCTGATCCAAAACTACCCTAATACTGGGTTTTAGATTAAAAACTAAATTTAGGAGAGCAGACAGACCTAGCATACCAAGCAATCCAAATTAATGCAGATTTTTACATGTACTAATTAGGATGTCGACCAATTTGGCATCGTCGTAGGCAGCGGTTGTTAGGGGGGGGTTGTTTAGTTGTAACTAAAACACCAAGAAGAGAGAGGAGAGAAGATCGATGGATGATGACACATCAAGCTCTCGCGAGGGTTTGAAATGAGCTCGCGGCCCTGTTTCTTCACATGTACATCTTTTTTCCTCTTGCGGAAATGATTTACCACGCTCGCCAGCACCAGTGGTGCGCTAGCTTATTAAAGGCATAGATTTGCCGCAATAAATTAAGTGTGTTTTTCACGAGCTGGTTGCTGCTGCTGCGCCGGGGCGGAGGATCGCGATGCCGGCTCATCATTGTGATGTCTATCGGCCATCGACGATGGCATCTTCTATCGACCCAACCCTAGTACTAATACATTTAAACATTTTTAAATTAAACAAATAACTGAATGTATTACTTATTACCTTAAGCATACATTAATGACATAATTATTTTGCAGTACCTAAAAGGGTCATTTACACTCACACTAACGCATTTTTAATATTTAATAAATGCTGTGAAAGTATTGTTTATTAATTCATGTTAGCTATTGAATCAACTAACATTAATGAATGCACACTATTAATATAACGAATAAATTAATTGCTCATTCAAAATTGTAAATAAATTCAATGTGTTACTTGCCAATTTATAATTATGTGTGAAATATATGATGATTTTTCCTAAATATCTATCTGTCTATCTACACACACACACACACACACACACACACACACATAAACTACACAAAATAGTGCCATCACTGTGTACATATAAAAAGTACTGCCTTATTAGCATCTGCCTATAATGGAAGAAAAAAGAGTGTCTAAATAAAATCTAATTAAACTTCTCATGGCCTGACAATGCCATGTTCACAAGCCGTAAATTTAACAGACGTTCTGCTGACTCACTGGGATTTTAGGCATCACACCCAGTAAAGCTCCTTCATGACATTTACCATTGTTCAAAATGCTCCATAAATACATGTGAATTAAACTGAGTGACCTTTGCTACCTACAGTCTTAGCTTAAACACATAAACGTGACTGACCCTGCCTCAAATCCTAAACTACTGTGTGGCAGGTAAATAAGAATCAGAAGCAGGTGGTGTTTTTCTATTGAGCAGCACTCATATAGAAACTATAGCACACGCCCGTGTCACATGGTAAATTCTCTGGAACAAACGTCTTAGACAACCTTCTCTTAGATGAGTTTTGGATGGACGCGAATGGGACAGCACAAACAAGCCAAACACATGACAAGTGCTTTGTGCAAACATTCAAGACGAACACAAACAATCAGCCATTGCATAAGTACAGTAATATGGCAGAGACAAATTAAGCACTGTATAATATCACACACTCTCTACACGCACAACGACAGAGACGTTTAAAGAAAACAAGAGAAGATGAAGACAGAGAAATTAGATTTTTCCGATCAAGCAAAGCATTCATGGAAAATTTTATCAGCTGATCGCAACATCCTGAGGACAAGACAAAAAAAAAAAAAGCAAAGTCCCATGCTGCTTGAAGCAGTTGAGTTCAGTTATAAGTTAACAAATGTCAGCCCATCATCAAAGCAAAGCTGGTTTGAGGGCGTCGAAGCTTGTCTGTAGTTTAGCGAGTAAGCGAGGACACCGCATACAAAGGTTCCTTTTACAACTTACATGTGGTCTTCTTTAGAAGTTAGAAGACAAACAATTAAATTCCAGAGAATACCTGATTTTGATATCTAATTTGTGATACTGTTGTTTCAGAAAGAGTCAAATTTAGTGGTCAACCGATATGGTTTTTTTTTTTTTTTTTTGAAAGACGATATCCGATAACCGATATTAGACCGATATAACCTTATTTATTATAATATTTATGAAATTTGAAATAATTTGAAAATGAATATAAAATATAAAAGTGTAAAATAAACATACCTTAAGACACTACGTATTTTTCGCAAATAAATACATATTTAACAGTAAATACTGTGACCAACAGGGCATTCTGGGTAGTTTGTGTGCTTTGGGAATGATATTTTTCAAATGAAGCCTTGACTGTTCTATCTGATACAGTTCTTACCGTATTAGAACTGAACAAACCAGAACGAGCAATTCAAGCACTGTGTGCTCAGGCGCTTCCTTTCTCAGCACCGTCAAAATAAATGTCTGGCCTTGCCAATATATCGGTCAATCGCCATTTAAAATAGCTACGAAAATTCCCAAAAGATGGTTGTATATTGTATAATTTAAAGTATATTGCGATGTTTTGATTTGATTTTCAAGCTAAACTTAAGAAAACAGAAGAAATGCAAACAATATATATGTATGTATTTTTTTTAAATACGGTTACAAAACTTTAAAGGGTTTGAATCTATAACTTCTAGACAACCAATTCTTGATATTTATTGACTTAGCCTCAAATCCTAATTTGCTGCTTAATAGATAGCTAGGTAGTTGTTAAGTTTAGTTATTGGGTAGGATTAGGAATGTAGAAATGGTCATGCTGAATATCTGCGTCATAACTACTAAACAGCCAATAGATCAACAACATGCATGCTAATAAACAACTATTTAATAGTGAGATAAATTAAAAAACTGCACATTTTGTTTCAGCCAGTTGCCAATGCAACATTTCTCATGCGTTAGTTTAACTTTACATATTAAAATGACTATAACCTAAAAATTAAATTATTTTAAATAAAAAAAACTAAAACTTTAGTACCATCTCAACAATACTAAAATAGCACTTATTAGTACTAAACTGTGTGTACTGTACGTTATGATATGATGGCGATGCCCAAGCAAATATCTGCAGTATTCTTTCAACTCCCACTGTTGAACGTTCAGCTCCAGCTCTGATGAAAAAAACATGAGAACAAGAGAATCAAGATTCTCAGGATTACCAAAAGATCACAGGCAGGTGAGGAGTTTGATCAGGACTGGAGCTAGAATGATGAGCATCATATGATATCCATATAACCAGTGCCAAGTAATAACACCAACAACAAGAAAACAAAACAAACAAAACAGGCTAAACCATCAACTTTAAAGTGATAGTTCACCCAAAAATGACAATGTGATGTTATCTGCTGACCCTCAGGGCATCAGAGATGTAGAAGACTTTGTTTCTTCAGGAGAACACAAATGAAGATATTTAACTCAATCTGTTGCAGTCTGTCAGTCATATAATAGAAGCCAATAGGGACCAAACGCTCCAAAGCTCTGAGAATCAAAAAAAACTATATACACAGATGAAACCCTACGGCTCGTGACGATACATCGAGGTGTTAAGACACGAAACGATCAGCCATCAATCCTAATTAAACAGCCTGAACATTCCGTTCTGTCAGCATGCAAATCTATACCTACACGTAAACATAGGACCTGATATACGCCAAGAAGTGCAGCTGTATTGTTTGGATTTGTTGCTATGTGTATGTTCCAAAAATCCAGACGGACTGGAAACAAAGATGACTAGTTCAGCAAACACATTAGGTGTCACTGTCGCTCACACACAGATGTGTCTGTGTTGGTTTTGTGTATGTTGCTAGCACTCAATCACTTGTCACTTTACGGTATGACTTTTACGAGAGTCTTCAGGGCCTGGTGTCGTTTCGCACTGTACACAGACTCACAGACACGCACCCCCTACGGCTCCGCGCTCACCGCCATTAATCACTCGCTCGCAGAATCCAGCGGAGGTCACGGCAGGTTCAGCGCTTCAAACTCCAGTTACTACATCAGAGATGGATCACTCGCGCACAGAATGCCGTATTAGTATTGGTACGTGTGCGAGAGGGGAATGCTGACACGCATAAATAAAGAAAAGAGTAAATAAGAAAATCTAGCGAATCCTAATTAATCCCACTGCGGCGGGCCGGTGCGCTCTTGCCGTCTTAAGCAAACACACATAGCACTCAGAGAGCTTAAAGTTGATGTGCGATCAAAATTGACCTCATTTATTTTCTTAATGCTTGTTTTGGGTCTTCTGGGCGATTTATCAATGCACGTCATTCTGAAAAGCATTTATGTTTATTTGAGTATTTGGGAGATGCAAAGTAACCCACAAAGGCATTCAAAGCACGCATGCATTCCACGGGAATCAAACCTACAGCGATGTGCTATGCTCTAAAAAAATTTTATTAATTTCTTTTTAAACATTGCCATAAACACAGAGGCACTGTCATGTTAGAATAGAAAAGGGTCCTGCTCAAACAGTTGATTTAACATTAGAAGCACACAATTCCCCAGAATATAATTATAAGCTTAAATATTAATGTTTGCACTTATGGAAATTACTAAAGTGGTCAGATCTGTTCTTCAGAAGACCTTTGGCAATATAGTGTATATACACACACACACACACACATATATATATATACACAGTGAGGTCAATAAGTATTTGATCACCCTGTGATTTCAAGAGTTCACGTTTCCTAGTAATAAGAAGAAGTAGAGCAAATTTGGCGAGCTGTCTGGGGAGCGAGCCGGGA